>APFE031268399.1:0-20199 GCA_000404065.3 Pinus taeda
TTTTAAATTAAAAAAAAAATTATATAAAAAAATGGATCAACATGTTCTATTAAATCATGAGAAACATGCATCGTATATTATATTAGTAAAAACATCAGAGGCCTCACTCCTACTAGATTTGTTTCATTGAAGATACAAGTGGAAGATCCTAGCTAATAGCTTTTCATAATAATAAGACTGAAGATTTACAATCCAGGAGGCCCAAAATTGACCAAAAAACTCAAAATGTACCAAAATCATATATTCTCTAGCCAGATTACCTGGATCTGGGTTGACACAAGCACCATTACCTGGTCATTGAAATTCCTCATGTACATGTGCTTCCATATGCGAAATTCTTACTTTGAAAGCATCCAACCACTCTTGCAAGTATTTTTGGCCCCTTTGAGGAGAGGCTTTGTTGTCTAAGATGTGCCATTGATTATATTAGATGTTCTGCAAAAAGCTCATGACTTCATGGTGATATTGTTTTCGATCTCTCTCTTGCTACTCCAATGTTATAGTTACCACCCGAATTTGATCCTCAAGTGAGTCAAAAGGGGGTGGGATGTCCACATGCCTAGGTGGGGACTCTCGCTACTCCTCCATAAGGACCTTCACTCTTGGAATAGAACTAAGTATGTGGTGGTCCTCTAAGTGTCTCCTCAACTCGAGGGACCAGACTGACAAATTGATAGGCCACTTATTATAATTAACTTACTGCCAACCAATGCACTCACTGTGAAGCAAGCAAAAATTGAGCCGACAAAATCCCTCCTCCCCATAATAAGCAAGAAGCTAAAAAACCAGACTTGACAACTTTGGACGCTCAAAAGTCCCCAAAATAAAAGGACACCTCACCACTAGACATATGCTTTAGGGTTAAATTTTATCCTATTCAACTCCCTCCTCCATAGCAGAAGCCATAGCAACTAAGAATTAACTGAGAATCAATTCAAGTCTTTGTTGGATAGATTTTTATGGCTTAGATGCCCCTGGGTTGTGGTTACGCAAACCACAAGTTAGACGTGATAGCCATCACAACACTCACATTATCTAGCAAAAAAAAAAGAAAAAAGAAAAAGAAAAACAAACTTTCATTTTTTTTATTGTAATTATATTAATATTTATATCACATCAATTATAATACACTAGGTGAAAGTGATATTTGTTTGTTTATATAGTGCTAATAATTTATATTTTTATATTTACAATGTAAAAAAGAAGTGATACAAATTATATTTAGTATTATGATAATTATATGAAAATGTTGTGTACGATTTTTTTTTTAATTTTCATATTCTTTTAATGCATAATTTAGGAAACATTTTTAATTTAATTTAATATAATTATTTTTTTATAAATTTATTTTTGAAAATAAATATTTTTATTTTAATATTCATATCATAATCAAGTTTTATTTAACATGACTATTTTCTTAAAATTTATCTCTTAAAATTAGCAATATTTTTTTCATCTTAACAATATAATCATATTCACATATAATTAATCCTACAAAATTTATCAATTTAATCAATTAATGACTATACGCTTTTATAATATAATATTGAATCTTTCAATTTTACAAATACCATAATTTTGACCAAACAAGTTTAACATTAACAAATTTTATTTGTTCTAGACATTTTAACTAGTAAAAATTTAATTATTATTTTTGGTAAACTTGTAAACACACACACACACATATAAACCATGTCTATGGCCTACATCTTGACTAGCTCTAGTATGCTTGAGTGGAAATCAAACTGAGAAGATTTGACTAGGTTCAAACTAGAGTCTTTCCAAATCTACAGTTGAAGCTAGTAGTAGTGAGGCTTATCATTATAATAGATACAAAAATTGGCTATGAAAGAAATAAAAACCAGGTAAGAAAAAACATTGGAAACATGAAAATTATAAACCATGGGTATTGTTCAATGTATTGATGGTGGGTTTGTGCAAGAGAGAGACCATAAAATTAAACAACTATAGCAAACATTCAGGGTGGTTGAGACATGGCGGAGCCCTATCATGAAACAATGTTGTCTCCATTTGATACACTCTACCACCCATAATCTAATATAGTAGGTGGAGCTCCTCCATCCAATGTGATGATTACAGAACACAAAAAGTTGTTTCCCTCTTACTTACCAAGATTGGTAGACAGAATGACGTATGTGCTAGCTAAAATATGAAACCAACCCAAACCTCCCTTTAACATTCCTTCAATCATTTCAAAAACATCACCCAATTGATTAATAGCTTCCATTTCCATCGCCATTGAATGAATGCTCACGGGTGAGTAACTACCCAGCGTTCTCTCGCTTAGGGTGAATTAAATGCCATATCCAGGACCTTCTTGATCCAACAAGTGGTCAAACACCTCACTTTCGAATCCACGAGATTCTCCCAATTTGTCATCGCCTTATGAGCCATCCTCAAGGGCCTTGTATGTGTGGTAAAGAACTTCAGTGCATGGGGGTTTATATTCATTACACCGTAGATCCTTGTGAATTGTCCTATCAAAGAAAAAAATAATGAAATTACTATGAATATATATGATATATTTCATTAACATATTATTAATTATTTGTATCCTAGGTGGTTGGGAGTAGGAATGGAATCCTCTCCACCTAGGTTCAATTCTAACAAGTGACATGATGGGTGTTTACAACATCAACGAAATAAGTATGTTCCTCATATGAAAGATACAACATTGTACTTATATATATCTTTGAGGGTTAGCTCAATTGGTTGAGTCTTTGTATTTAAAGCATCGTTATTGTTGAGAAATCGTGAACTCAATTTTATTGACACCCTTATAGAAATACTTTTAAGATAATTAAAAAAATAATAAATTTTAATATAAAATAAGTGAACATTAATATTTTTAAATATTAAAATAAAAACTTTCTCCATAGAATATTGTTTTAATATTTTTATTAAATTTATTATAAAAATAAAAACATTCTCAAAACCATTATATATAGAATTATATATGATAATCTTTTTAATACAAAAACTCTAAATTTTTAAATAATGTGATTTTAATTTTTAAAAATTTCCAAACTTTGATTCATCTCTAAGTTAGATGAATTATAATAATACGTGTGATATTAAATTAAGTCAAATGAGTATTAAATTAACGTGTCAGCTTTTGGGTAAATTCTTCCGCATAAAAAGAATGATAATTATTTTAAATATGGATTAAAAAAATCTTCTGCATAAAAAAATATAATTATTTTAAGTATGGATCAGTTTAGCCAACTGTCCATGAAATCTTTATAATTTATTCAAAATTTAGAATAATGGTTTTAGTTAAAATGAAAATTGAAAATAATATTTATGAAGCCAAAAAATAAGATTATTATAATTTAATGGTTGTTAATATTTAAATAAAGTAATATAGGATTATTATTATTTGAAATTTTATTTAAATAGTTTTTAAAATGTTTTCTTTTAATATTTAATGATATAATCTTTAAATATGATTTAATTTTATTTGAAATTTAATTAATATTTAATATATAGTTTTTTTTAATTATATTTTTTTTTTTTTTTTTTTGCTGGGCAAAGGCTACAATAATTATATTAAAAAAACCAAAAATGTATGTACAAGAGGTGAGAACCTCTGAGAGCGAGTGTCCAGCTCTCTGGCAAAGCTTGCTTCATCAACCTGGATTGTCTGCATATACAAGCTGGAGATTCCAAAAAATACCAGCAGAGATGGTTTGTGCTGTGACATAGACTGAGTAAGACAGGCATAGACCGACATTAACATGCAAAGAAACTGGAAATTAACCCAGACCCCGAGACCCATTACAAGAAACAGTTTTTGTGACCAGCATTTTCATAATTGCTTCACGCCCCCAGACCAAAACTAAGCAAAAAGGAAAATACAACTTTCGCCTGATACCAGGCTTACCCTTGACGCCCCTGCCATTAGTTGCCTTGCTTCTTCCGCGCCTCAGCTTCTCGTTCCAACGCTCGTTTCTTGCGGTCTTCTACTACACGAACCGCGTCCCGTTCCCAAGTAACTTCCATTCTAACCGGAATATCTTCAATACGTTCAATACCCGGTGGTAATTGGAGGTACAGAGTGTAATCAAAAGAGTCTTCAGACTCTTCCGTCTTTGGCTTGCTCTGAGGAGAGGAAGGCCTGTCGATTTGAGCTTCCTTTTGAGCCTCTGGTGGACCTTCAGAAATAATCATGGGTTCTTTCCCTTTGAGGCTGGTGATTTCTTGTAAGGCTTCCGCCTGCTCTGCTGAGTAACCATAGGTGCTTTCCTCGTCCATCTTGCTCTGTAGTTCTGGGTTGTAGGAGCTGTCCTTTATCTTGGAAGTATTGTCCGAGGAGGGAGGCGTCTTTTCCTCCATTTCAGCCTTCCAACTTCCTTCCGCCTCATCCTCCTCAGCAAAAATTACTGTTATTATGGCTTTAACCACAGGTTTGTCCCTCTTGCGGCGGTAATAAAGAGTCGCAGTTTGCACTTCATTGCTCAAATCAGACTCAGAGTGCGCCGAATCACCGGAGGGTGGCGAAGCACAGGCCAGAGGAGTGATACGCCTCGGGCTTGAGTGGCCACTGTCTCTGGTGCCGCTCTACTGCCCAGAATTACCTCCCCTGCGAGGCCTACGATACCCAGCGCGCGGAGCCATAAGGATCCCAGTGTGAAACTTAGCGGCCTGGTGCCGTCGTCGAACAGGAAGAATGTCACAGGAAATATTACCCCGGTGGCTCTGCAACCCGACGACCACCGGCAAATACACCTGAGTCGAGTGAGCACACACTGCGTGAATTGGGCAGGGGAAGGACTCGAGGGTGGGTATGCTGCCCTCAGAGCTTCCCTCTTCCACGCTCACCTGAACTGCGAATTCTCCAGAACGAAAACCAAACTGCAAACATAACAGAAGGAATGTTTCCGCCATGACAAGATATCTGGTACCAGAACCTTGGGAAGACCCCTGCATTGAAGCGCCATTAAGGCGCGTTAATTCCTTTAGGGCAGAAACCAGCCCGGAGCTCATGGCGACCACCTGTCCGCAGCGTGGCACCATGTCCTCGGCGCGTGGACTTCGTCTAATCTTAAATGCGACCATTAACACCCGCATCCGGGTTTTTTTAATTATATGTTACTATTATTATGTTTTAATAATTAAAAGTGTTTTATAAATATAATAATATATTATTATTTTGTTTTTATCTTAATTTATTTTATAATTGTAAAATGTTTGATAAAATGAAAAAAATATTAAATTAATATAATCAACCACATTCAAGTATTAAGAAGGATTTAATTTTTTGAGATGAAAACTTCTTTTGGAGTGAAAAGAGATTTGATTTCTCTCCACTCAAAAAATGATGATAATTATTTTAAGTATGGATCAATTTAGCCAACCGTCCATGAAAACTTTATAATTTATTCAAAATTTAAAATAGTGGTTTTAGTTAAAATAAAAACTGAAAATAATATTTATGAAGCTGAAAAAGTAAGATTATTATAATTTAATGGTTTTTAATATTTAAATAAAATAATAATAGGATTATTATTATTTTGAAATTTTATTAAATAGTTTTTAAAATGTTTTTTTTTTTTACATATTTAATGAAATTATTTTAAATACGATCTAATTTATTTGAAATTTATTAAATTTAATATTAATGTTTTTTAATTATAGTTATTAGCATTATGTGTTTTATAAATATAATAATATATAATTTGTTTTTTACTTAATTATTTTATTAATTGTAAAATGTTTGATAAAATTAAAAAAATATTAAATTAATATAATCAACCACATTCAAGTATTAAGAAGGATTTAATTTTTTGAGATGATTTTTTTTTTGGAGTACATTCAAGTACTAAGAAGGATTTAAATTTTTGAGATGAAAACTTCTTTTGGAGTGAAAGGAGATTCAATTTCTCTTCACTCTTCAGAGTTCATGAATTAAAACGGATCTAGCCTAGTCTAATCTCACCTTTTAAATATGCTATGTTCGTCATGACCATGGTTTTTCAAGACCATTCGTAACTTTTGTTTTAATTATAAGTTTATTTTTATTTTCATTCTTTATTTTATTTTGACTATAAAATGTTTACATTACATTAATCTTTTTATTATAACATATTTACTTTTATTTTTTTTTTATTTTCATTCTTTATTTTATTTTGACTATAAAATGTTTACATTACATTAATCTTTTTATTATAACATATTTACGCATACTAAGTTAGAGAGCAACCTCTCAAACAGATAATATATTATTACATAACAACCAAATGTTATAATTATTTATTTATTAAATATATGATTTAATAAATAAAATACATTATTTTATTATTATAATTTAATAATTAAATGTGTATGATAAATATAAAATCATATTATTAATATTATATTTTTTTAATACATTTAATAATAGACATGGGGGATAAATAAATCAACAATAATATATTTGGTCAAATATACTAGTTTATTTTAATAATTATATAGTCTATATATATATATATATATAATATATATATAAAATAATATATATAATATATAATATAATATATATAATATATATTAATAAAATTTATATTATATATAGAATAATATATATATATATATATATGAATGAATATTTCAGTTTATTTTATAATAAGCTTATATATTTAAATGTTTTTTAACTAATAAAAAAATAAAACTATTTTATTGTTTTGAAGTTAATGTTATGTTTTAAATTAATTAAAAAACACTAAATAGAAAGCTCCTCTTGGTTTGAAGATGTAAAATCTCTACTAACAGGGTCAACCACGTGAAGGTGAGAGCTTATATGACCCCAAAAACGGTCCATCATTGGCATGGGACTAACCACTGACGAGCACCCAAACAATCCATGCGCACCCAAACAATCCATTGCCAATGAGGCACAATCACTCACATGCATACATGCACACAACAAACAAAAGGGTGCACACAAATATACACATACCCAAAGACATTACACATATTGACTCACAAAGTGACATGTTCACATGCATCACATTTATTATGCTTATTATGAATTTTAGAATTAACATTAGCTTATGCATGTGATGAAGATTGAATAAAGATATTATGATGTTGACAATTACATTTATTTTGTAAGTTAATTAATATGTTATGAAAATGGAGAAATATTTATTTTCTTTATTATTTTTAAAACAATAATTATCATTAGCAAAATTTTAGAATTAATATTTTTTCCACAAATTATTAAATTTTAGTATTATGAAAAAGAAAATTATAAATTATTAAAATTAATGAATTCTTAAATAAAATTAATTGAATTTATTTATTGTATTGATTTTAATATTAAATAATCAATTGATATGTATCATGATGATGTTATAAATGTCATGTAATTGTTTCTTCTTTTATAAGGGATTTGAACCTTGAGTCTCATGGTTTGCATAATATTTCATGTACTTGGAAGGCTAATATTATTTATTTTTTAATGTTATTATAATATGTATATTATTTTTCATTTTAAAATGATAGATTAATATTATCAATCTTGGGAAAAAAATAAGAAATGAAAAGTAAAATAATAAAAAATTGATTAAAATAAATTAAAATAAAAATCCAAAATAATAATAATAATAATAATATTTTCACAAATATTTAAACTTACAAGTTAATATTCTAAATAATATATTTATATATAGAAGTAATGATACTATATTTATAATCATTCATATATATATATTCACACAAACTACACTCAGACAAACTACACTCATATATCTACAAGTAAATGATATATATACAAATATAACAAGGAAATATTTATACCAACATAGAGAATACATTCATACTCATACAAATAGTATAATTATGCAAGACACATACAAAGAATACAATTATGCAAGACACATACAAAGAATACAATTATGCAAGACACATACAAGTATAGAAAACAATAGATTCATACACATACAAAGAATACAATTAAGCAAGACACATACAAATGTAGCAAAGAATAGATTCACGTGCACATAAAAGACATGTTCATACACATACAAAGAATACAAGTAATCTAAGGCACACACAAATATAGCAAAGAATAGATTCATGTACACATAAATAATATATTCATACACATACAAAGAATACAATTGTGCAAGACACATACAAGTATAACAAAGAATAGGTCACACATACAAAGAATACAATTAAGCAAGACACATACAAATGTTGCAAAGAATAGATTCATACACACATAAAGGACATATTCATACACATACAAAGAATACAATATCCAGGGCACACACAAATGTAGCAAAGAATAGATTCATGTACACATAAAGAATACAAGTAAACAAGGCACATACAAGTATAGCAGAGAATAGATTCATACACATACAAGGAATACAATTAAGCAAAGCACATACAAATGTAGCAAATAATAGATTCATACACACATAAATGACATATTCATACACAAATAAAGAATACAAGTAATCTAAGGCACACACAAATGTAGAAAAGAATAGATTCATGTACACATAAAGAATACAAGGCACACACAAATATAACAAAGAATAGATTCATGTACACATAAATAATATATTCATACACATACAAATAATACAATTATGAAAGACCATACAAGTATAGTAAAGAATAGATTCATACACTCAAAGAATAGATTCATACACATACAAGGAATACAAATAAGCAAGACACATACAAATGTAGCAAAGAATAGATTCATACACACATAAATGACATATTCATACACATACAAAGAATACAAGTAAGCAATGCACACAGAAATACAACAAAGAATAGGTTCATATATATACAAAAATAGATGTAAATAATATACACACAATTATAGCAAAGAATACAATCATACATGTAGAAGTAAATAATTTCCATACACTAGAATACTCAAAAAGTACACACATTAGCAAATAGTGAAGGAATATTGAAAGGCACTCAAGATAATACAAGCAAATATTCAAAAAAATACATTTACATACACACAAACAATGAAATCACCACTCTAACACTCAAGGCATAGTCAAACAATACACTCATATACATACAAATAAACAATGAAAGAATACTAAAAAACATGCAAAATGAGACATTCATAAACATAGAAGAATACACACTCCAAAGAAGTAAATACAAGTAATGAAAACACTCTATCTCAATAATACATTCACACACACCACATAGAAGGAGATACCCTATTCATTGATACATACCAAAACAAAAACCTTAACAAATAAATTCTAACTACCGAAATTCAACTAATAAAAACACTATCTAAATTCTAAAAATAATACATTCATATACATACAAAATAAAGAATCTAAAACATACATTGTAATCCAAATACATTCATATATATAAAAATAAGCATTCAAGAATATATTTATTGTATATAAATAATAAAACCAATATACAAACATTTAGGTATAGTAAATTTATACAAATACATAATAATATATATTTTTAAATATTTACAAACACAAACACTCTAAATAATATATATGAATATTTAATATAAATTTATAAAAATATCAATAAAAATATTAAATTACATTATTTATATATATGAAAGAAGGTAAAAAAATATATAAATATCCTAATAACATATAATAAAAATATATATATTTAAAATAAAAAAATCAAAATCTTAAAAAAATCAAAATCAAAACTGAAAAAGAAAAATAGAAATTAAGAAATATAAATAAATTTAGGTGATAATTTTTATATAATTGATGTGAATGGGAGTGATTTTTCATTTTGTGTGTATGTGGGGAAGATGTTTAAAACATTGAAAAAATGTTAAATGATTTATGTGAATAAAGGTGATTTTTCCATTTGTTTGTGTATGTGGGGAAGTTGCTTAAAACATTGAAAAAATGTTAAATGATTGATGTGAATAAAGCTGATTTTTCCATTTGTGTGTGTATGTGGGGAAGATGTTTAAAACATTGAAAAAATGTTAAATGATTTATGTGTCTAAAGGTGATTTTGCCATCTGTGTGTATGTTGGGAAGATGTTTAAAACATGTTTATACATTATTATTATAATAAAAGGATGTATGTGTGTTTGTGCATATTGGAGTTGCTATAAACTAAAGATCATGAAAAACATGAGCACAAGGAACACAACTCAAAGGAGGGTTACCATTTAACCCTCCTAAGAGCCTTTTGGAGGGGTGGAATCCCCCTCCACAAAAAAAATGCCTACTCCTTTTATTAAAGATAGTTTGTGTTCATGTACATTTTTTGATGGGCCCATCTAAACAAAAAAAATACACATTTTTCTAATTACATCAGAACAAAAAGTAAAAATAGATAATGCCTTCGAGAAAAGCGGCACCTTTGATATTGATAGATTTTCTGCAATATACAACATTAAAATAATATTGTTAATATACAAACTTTTCATAACAACTTGTAACATAATTAAATACATCATTCCTAAAAAGAATCTCTATAACATATATATTTATATATAATCAAAAGCCATAATGCATGATAAATATTCCATTCACAGGTGCCGAAGGGAGTAAGAATTAAGCTCCTATGTGTAATTCTTCCAATATGCATCATAGGGGGAATCCATTATAACCCCTCGCACATTAAAGCTCAAGTTAGGTGTAAAATTGAATTGATTACACAGAAATTAAACCGGTGAATGCTAATTGGCCATTTCTAATAAGAAAACAATCCACTCACACAGCTCTTTGCACTATGATCAACACTTACGCATATATAACTTTTGATGGCCCAATAACAATTGTCTATTGAGAAAAAATTTAAAATCTAACAAGCCCATTAACAAATCTATATAATATAATCTATATAATATAACCCATGCTACGAGTACATAAGTATGAGTAATGATTGAAAAGTGCTGAGAACTAAACACGGAACTAGTACTGATTGACAGTTGTCAGCTGGCATCAAACTCATGACTACTGATCACAATGGTTTGTGAAATGAATTTCTTATATTGATTGAAACTTGACAGTTTTCTCGCTATGATTAACGAGCTAAACTCAATGATACATGTGCAATTTCCAATGAGCCCACGCTCTTTATGGATCGGGTAGCTATGATAATGATTTTTTTTACATCTAATTATGTGATTGCTTATACGCATATATTGTTGCCCTCGGCGTTGGCTTCGAGTATATTTCCTACGTGGCTTGGTATTGTATTGGGGTATTCTAGGTTCCTTACGTGGCTTGGTATTATGTATTGGGGTATTCTACATTTCCTATGTGGCTTGGTTTTAATAAAATAATTTTAATTAATAATTATTTTTAGATATTAAAAAAATCATAAACCATTACTTATGCCTGACTACCTGGACTATTGTTCATAACCACCACTGATAAATGAAAACTCCAACAATATCGATAATACGTGATTCCATACATGGAGCTCATTAACGAGCACTCTTCACGCAAAACCTATGCACTATCTTCGTCCTGGCCGAGACTGGAACTCTAAAGCCCGTGGCCATTGGGAAAGATGAATTCTATTGAAAAGACGAGGGAGGAAATGCCATCAAAAGTAATTTCACCCTGCTTTCTTAACAAATCAAAAGATTCATTGAATAGTTGTATTAAACAGAAACTTGAGTCTAAAATAGAATCGCTAAGCCCTACGGCTAGAATTTCTGGGATTTCTTCGACCTGTGACTTTTGAATTGAACAATAGATTCATTGAATCGTTGTATTAAATAGAAAGTTGAGTCTAAAATAAAATTGCTAACCCTTACGGCTGGAATTTCTGGGGTTTCTTCCATCTGTGACTTTTGAATTGCACAATAGATTCATTGAATCGTTATATTAGACAGAAAGTTGGGTCTAAAATAGAATTGCTAGGCCCTACGGCTGGAAATCTTGGGGTTTCTACGATCTGTCACTTTTGAATTGCACAATCAAGAGAGAGAGCTGGGTCTTTCTGGCGAAGTGAATGTGCAGATCTTCCTCTATAAGGTGCGCCTCAATTAACTGAACCACCTTCGCTTAATATACCCACGTATAACATGCTTCATGGGGTTAATATCTACAGTTTAAGCAACTTCTGCTCGATCCGGTTATGCAACTCTTATGGATATGGGACAATTGGTTGCGCTGGCATGAAATGAGAAAAAGAGGAGCTCAATGGGGGGTTTGGAGAGACCAATGCTGTAACAAACAGCCCAGCCATGAAATGAAAAAAAGAGGAGTTCAATTAGGGAGACCAATGTTGTAACAAATTACAACTACGCAGCCATGAAATGGGAAAAGGAGGAGCTCAATTCGGCGACCAATTGGATGCTCTAACAAACAATGCAACTGTGAAAAGGAGAAAAAGGGGAGACCAATTGGGTGTTTGGAGAGACCAATGCTGTCAATAGGCAAAAAGATTGATGGGCGACCTGACCTGTTAC
This sequence comes from Pinus taeda, assembly GCA_000404065.3. NCBI lineage: Eukaryota > Viridiplantae > Streptophyta > Pinopsida > Pinales > Pinaceae > Pinus > Pinus taeda. The sequence continues at coordinate 12,419 of APFE031268399.1, forward strand.
ATTGAAAACCACCTAACCAGCTAATACTTATGTTAACACAGACCAACACAGAGGACTAAAACCTAAAACCGACTCAATTGGAAAAACTATTCTGCAATCTACATGCTCTTTAAATATATCATAGAGATATTGGTAAACTGCACCAAGAAACAGAGGAGAACAAGGCCATTCACAAATCGTACTAACCTTGCTAGCTATACTTCATTTGCTATTGAAACTATGCAAACTGGTTGTTCCAAAGTTCGAGACCCCTCATTCCCAGCTGCAACAAAATCATTGGAAACGTCTGCTCCAGCTCCTGTATATAAAATTCCAACTCATCAGAAAAAAGGGTCGAAAATGAATCTAAAAATAATTCAAGAAAATATTGCACTCACTCTGAATGCATTATTTGTTGATCAATTTGGCACTTCAACCACCAGTGCATATTCTGCTCACCTGGGACTTTCTCTCCACATTAACAGACACACAAACACAACAAACATTTGGACACTACACAGGACACAACCACAACTAAACATTTGCACACTGCATAGGACACAACCACAACTAAACTGCACAGGACATTGATGCATACAACAATGCACAGAACAAAACATTTATGGAGCGCTCCATAAGACATACAGTATGCTTGAGAGAGAAAGAAACCTGTAGATTCAAGAGAGAAAACAATTTGTGAGGTTACATAAAATCACTCAATCGCCTACAGCCTTTTTCTGGTTAACCAATTGAATAAACAAAGAGATAGAGAAACAAATTAGATTACCCTCTCTATGAATAATCCACTCCATCGCCCTCAGACTGCGAAAATTTTGATCACCTCCTCTTCGTTGGTGGAGCTGAATTTCCTTTCCTCCTCTCATTCTTTGTTCATCACCATCACCGATCCCACTCAGGAGTGCGCCAGTATATAATGAGTTTTAGGCTTGCTTTGCTTTTTTGGACCGTTGTGTTAAAATTTCGCTTCAACCTAACCCATCTTTTAATTACTATTCATTAAACCGATCTTTTAATTACCAATCTTTTAACTCACTATTACTAATTACTATTTACAATTTACGATATTGCTCTAGTTTTTTTTTACCTGCTGGCTTTTTCAGTTCTCTTTTTTTAGTTCTTTGTTGGCAACCACAGTACTTCTGAAACGGTGTGCAATTATACATTCTTTACATGGGGCCGGCCATGTGTATATTCTAATTTGTGCAATTCAGCTGCACAAATAAAATAAAAAACCTGGAATAAGCAATTTGACCACATCGTGCACGTTATAATTTAGTTGACTTTTTTGGACAGCAGCGTGGTATTGTAATTTCTATTTATACATTACTTTTTATTAATATTTTTAAAAAGATAATTTTGTTAAAAATTAAATTGTGGTAAATATTTTTTGATTTGTTACCAGTTTTGAGATCACTGAACAGTCTAACTTGTAATTTTAGTTGCTTAGATCGAAAGAATTAATTACTCAAAATTTCTGGAAAGTTAATTATAAATATTTTAGTTATTTAAATCAATTGTAATAATATTCAAATTATTAAATTAAAATATAAATATATAAAAATATATTTTGATGATTGCTAAATAAAAATATGTTGAGAGGTCGTTAAAGCAAGTGAACATAATCATTCTTAGATCCAAGTTGACTCCTTTCTTCGGGAGAGCATCCCGGACCTAGTTTTTTTCTTCTACAATGAGCCTTATCCAATTTCATATTCATGGTGGGTTTCGCACACCTAGTTCTCTGTTTCTTTCAATAATATTCCATAAACATCTCATATTTATTTATTTTTTTAATTTATTTAAATTAAATAATATTTTAATAAAATATTCTAATTAATAATCACTTTTAAATATTAAATGATATGAAATCGTTTTTTTTTTAAAATTATTTAAATTAAATAATATTTTTAATAAATATTTTTTTAAATAAATCATTTTTAAATATTAAATGATATGAAATGGGCACAACCAACACTAGGAATTGGGTCTACCATTTCTCTCAAATGCCCTCCTTGTTGTTGGCCATTATGGGATTCATTTAGTTGGTTCAATCGAGATTTGGTCAATTGGTTCTCCACCTAGTTTTGCAATTAGGTTAGGTCCCAAATTGGTTCTCCACCTAGATTTGCAATTAGGTTAGGTCCCAACTCGGTGGTGGATATGCGGCTATGTAGTGATTTACGCATTGTATATCTCATTTACTAATTGAAATGAGGCCCAAACCAAAAGTGTCTAGTTTCCCTCGTAAAACATTTCATTATTCACTTAGCATCTTGTTTCCTCGTAAAGTGCTCCATGATGCACTTAGCCAAATGCTCCATATAATGCTTGAGTCTTAGCCTCCAAGCTCGGTAGCTCCATATAAGGTTACCTCACTCACACCTTCTCAAGATAACATATTAATTTGTTTCTTTCTGAATGTCAGTCAGAATCTGGAGGGCATAGAGATATGAGGTGTTTCTGAGCAGCAAATTAATTTGTTTCTTTCTAAAATGTGGAGAGCATGGATATATGATGTGTTTTTGAGCTTCAGAGTGTTAGATGTCACGCAAGACTTCGTAGATCATTTCTACATAGCCCTCACAAGTACCAAATGAATCTGTGTATTCCATGATGCCCATCAACTAAGAAAAGGGGAGGACATGAATACAACGATAAACCATGCCATTGAATGCAATATTTTCTCCCCACACTGCGCATCTTCTGTATGGTGTCTCAACTAAGTGTCCCAGGTGCATGGGAGGGTCATCCCTCTGTTTTACGAAGTAGCTCATGTTTTATTAGGAAGCTCATTTGCCAAGGAATTTCAACACCATAAGATATTGAAGGATGGAAAGGTTCTCTATGTCTAATTTGTCACGCTAGACTTTGGATAGACATTAGAAAACAAAGCGATTAGCACGAACACAACTATCCCAAAAAAACAACTAGCTCCTATCCATGAACATTATGGAAAACTAGAAAATCTAATTAAGTAACCCCATTAACACACATATATATAATGTTCAAATTGATTCATACAACTATGAAATCCAATCAATCAAAGTTGGATGGTTTTAGCTCGTAGTTTCACAAAAGGTGTAACACTGACACTTAGGTAAGATTGATATGTAATAGTATTAGCAGTTAGCATTGTGTCTCAGATTATTAAATTTCAAAAACTAGTCACGAGGTCACTAATTGGCTCATTACAAATATGTAAAGACAATAAAAACTTCATTAGCTTAATACATAACACTTAATACCTAATTTAAAAACAAATCCCATTCATAAGATTTACATAATGAGTCACTAACCCATTGTGGTTTACAATATCCTACACCACTATAAATAAATCTGTCTTCACTAACCAATTGTGTTGTACAATATCCTACACCACTATAAATAAATCTAACTTCAAAGGTAATTCACATACTTATCATATTCTCTTCGTGTTGCTCTATTGAAAGTTATCATATTATCCAATTTTCCAAGAATCATCATGATAATCCTGAATTCATTTGGATACCAATGAGTGGAACATCTGTGATGGATATCGCGGAGCCTCGAGGTTGATAGGTGGACACACTACGAAAATAATGAATGAATTTCCATAAGGTACATGATGATTATTATAAAGTCTCCTCAATTCGATTCGCACAACAACTCCTCTGCCCATCTCCACGGACCTGGAATATTCTCCACCTTTCCAAGTTTTATATAATTGTAGCTCCGCTCCGCTTGTTTCAGTGTTGAGTATGAGTACGAATAACTCTAACTAATAGCCAACATAACTCTAACTAGTTAATTTAGCTTTCAAAATATAACTCTAACCAGCTAAGTTATGTTTCAAAATATAACTCTAACCAGCTAAGTTATGTTTCAAAATATAACTCTTAACTAACTAAATTTAGCTTTCAAAATCTAACTCTTAACTAACTAGCTAATTTAGATTTCAAAATCTAACTCTAACTAATAGCTAATGACTTGAATTAATAGAAAACATAGAAATACTCACAAATTTCAGTGCATGTTTTTCTAGCCATCCATTTTTATGCGTGCACCAATGTATGTATGAGTGCGTATCTTGTTTTTGCTCCCAGTTTTCCCGCTAGGATCATTAAGTTTACATGTTATGGAGTCATTTCAAGCTAGCATCATTAAGTTTACATGCCCACAAACATATTTTCGATGCTTGTTTTCGGTTTACTAAGATGGAGACATAGTCAATTTAATTTTATTAATGTAAAATCTTTGTACCTACCAAATTTTTATGGAAATCAACATCTTATTTAATTGATTACACGCTTTATATTTTGAACCTGTCTTTCTATTAAATATGAATATCTATTATTTATTTTAAACACTATATTTTTAAATTATAATATTTAAAAATATTAATGTTCATTTATTTTATATTAAAATTTATCATTTTTTTTAATTATCTTAAAAATATTTATGAATAGAGCTTAATTTCAAGGGTGTCAATAAAATTAAGCTCATGACCTCTCAAAAATAAATGTGCTTTAACTAAAATGACTCAACCAATTAAGCTAACTCTCAAAATATATATATAAGTACAAGGTTGTATCTTTCATATGAGGAACATACATATTTTGTTGATGTTGTAAACATTCATCATCTCACTTGTGGGAATTGAACCTTGGTGGAGAGGATTCCATTCCTACCTCCCAACCACCGAGGATACACATAATTAACAATATGTTAATGAAATATATAATGTATATTGATAGTAATTTCATTTTTTCTTTCTTTGATAGGTAAAGGATATACGGTGTAATGAATATAAACCCCAATGCACTAAAGTTATTTACCACACATACAGGGCCCTTGAGGATGGATCATAAGGCAATGACAAAATCAGAGAGATCTAGTGGATTTCCAAAGTGAGGTGTTTTTCCACATGTTGGACCTCGAAGATCCTGGATATGGCATTGAATTCACCCTGAGCGAGAGCACATTGGGGTAGTTACTCACCTATGAGCATTCATTCAATGGTAATGGAAATGGAAGTTATTAATCAATTATGCGATGCTTATGAAATGATTCAATGAATGTCCAAGGAATTTTTTTGTTGGTTTCATATTTTAGCTAGCATATATGTCTGAGTCTACCAATCTTGGTAAGTAACAGGAAAAAGGCTTTGTGTGTGTTGTAATCATCACTTTGCAATTTGAAGGACCAATTCCTAGCCTAGTCTCATTGGATTCGAAAATTATGCGCTATGTTCATCAATTATCATCCTAAACTCATCCCTATTGTAGACAAACAAATTATCTCTCCTTAGACTATGAGAAACCTCAGTTCTTAGAGTTTGGCACTACTCACGTATATCATCTCACTAAAAACAATTTCACAATTCCGAATTCTTTGTTTGGTTTTTGATACATCGAGTTAGTTTCTTTTGTGATAGTTAGTCACGTTCTTCACATCCACTCCCTTATGGATCCTCCCCCCTTTCACTCGAGTACTTTCTTATGTATCCAGACTCATCCTGTTGGCATCCCTCACTCCCCCCTACTCATTCCACGTCCCTTATTCCTTTGCATTATTTGTGCTCTTCCCAATGTGGCTTCAATGCCCATGACATGAGCTCATTCAAGAAGAGAGGTTGGGGGTTGTTATACGGGAAAATTTCCTCCTCATTAGCTCAGAGGAGAAAGGCAAGTTGACTGAAAGATTGACCAAGTTCACAGGCATATTTTCCAAGCTAACGCTCCCGAGGAACTATAAAGGTGCTTTATAAAGCTTCCTAGCCATGAATCAGGTGTGTTAGTCGACAGGGTAACTCTCTTTGTTTCCTTGGGGGCAACGTTAGTAAACTTTGGTGAGTTTCTGGAGGTCAAAGGAGTAGTCTGACCGAATAATATCCCTATATTCACTCATATGTCAACCCAAAAAGTAGCGAAACATCCATATTCAACCTTTTTGAGGATATTAGTATTCCTATCTGAGTCTAACAAATAGGGAAAGAGAAATAAAGCATGGAACCATCACATCTTTTTCCCAAAAGAACTCATGAAATAATTGGTAAGGATTATCTTCTCATACTATATATTTGAGGCTTGGGGCATTGTGAAAAGGGAGGAAAGTATTGAAAGGATTGCCTATTGATTATCGAAGATTTGCATTAGACACTGGTCCTTCAAGAGGTTAAGAAGAGAGAGAGAGAGAGAGAGAGAGAGAGAGAAGACTTGGAGGAGTAAGGGAAGCTTTATGCAACTGATGGTTGTAATCACTATTTCCAACCATTATTGTAGATCTATAGTTGTGTTATCTACTCCATGGCATTGGTATTGTGATTTATTTACGTGTTTATGCAACACTATTGGTTATGAGTAGCTTAGATATGTGTAGTTAGATATCCTTGTGTATTCTTGTATTGATTTTCAATGTTATATGTTGTGATATTACTGCTCATCTTGTCGATGTGCAGTTATTGATCTAGGAGGTAGCTGAGAGCTCTTCCGCTCTGCTACTTTGGGTTCTCTAGCAACACCAAACGAAGATCTGAGGTAACAATATTCCTTCTTACTTTTATTATCATTTCATTGATGTAGATATGTGCATGTATCTCTATTCTAGTTATAGCTACTCTGATCTATCTGCCAAGGACCCCGGGAAGATACTTCAGGGTATTTCCACCACAATCACCCATGAATTAATCCCTATAGCAGAATTGGCGATTCCACTAGGTACTATACTTAGTTCTTGATTTTCTCCTTGCAAGTTCCCAGATCTCTCTTTCTTCTAGACCCTCATGTACTTCTTGATTACCTTTCTAACCACTTAGGACTATTCAACAACCTTCTCATAGTGCTGATTTTTTGATCTGATCCCAACAATCCTTTTTTAGAGCTTTTTCCACACTAATCCACCCTAGCAGTGAAAGAAATGCTTTATAAAGCAATGTTTCCTTGCAAACAGAGTGTTAGTGTAGCCACTAACTCTTTGAGTCCTCTTCTGAAGTGCATTAGCCAGCCAAATCTTAATAAATAGGAAATTTTGTGAACTCCTGGGTTGGGGAAGCTGCATGTAGGCTGATCAAGGATCTGCAATTGTGCATGCTTGTTTGGTTGCCTGTTTCCTGAACATCTTTTCTTTTCAGGAAAATAGCTTTACTGCTTATGTTTTTCACAAAAAGGAAAATGCAATTTTTTTAGAGTTTTTCTGCTTAGTTGGTTAGATTCTGCATTTATTTGTTTTAAAAGTTGTTGGAGAACATTGCATGTTTATATTTTTATGAAGTAGGAAGATTCTCTCCGTGGACAAAGACAATCAATGTAGCGCAAGAGAGAGGGTCTAGCCACAAACAAGAAAATTTGACATAACTTCCCTTAGATTGAAAATGGATGCGATCCTACCTCTTGTATCGCTTATCCCTGTTTCATGAATTTCTTGTGTCTTTGCTTGAGCCAGGTGGATGTTGGTGGCCACCCACCTATCCCATTTGGACCCCCACAATTGTCTCTTTCAGCATTTTCAGTTTCATTAATTGTAGCACAACTTACTATTTTTAGCAGTTTTTTGGGACCTGAACTTCCGGAGCCGTTTTGAGGCCCTAAACGACGTTTTTTTGGGAATCCAAGGGAAACATGGGTCCATGCAATGGACCGATGTTGCCCGTTCCGACAATGGTAGTTCTCGGATAGATCTTTCTAACGAGCTATCATACGCGTCAAACGGAGATCGTATGCCAAAGTTACGACCCCGGGAAATTGATGTACCAATTTACCCAAAACGGGGCCCACAATTTGGCGTTTCATCTTCTAGGGTTGGTT
>APFE031268400.1:0-39960 GCA_000404065.3 Pinus taeda
AGATGATTATTCTCGCAAGACTTGGATATACTTCTTGAAAAAGAAGGATGAAGTGTTCTCTTGGTTTCGTCACTTCAAAGCCTTGATCAAGAATCAAACTGAAAAGAAGATCAAGATCTTAAGGGCTGATAATGGGACTGAGTATGAATCCAATGAGTTCCATGACTTTTGCAAAGAGGTTGGCATTAAGAGGGAGACCACCACACCATGTACTCCTGAGCAAAATGGTGTGGCAGAAAGGGAGAATCGTACGATTGCAGAAGATGTCCGTGCTATGCTCCATGATCAAAGACTTCCGAAATTTCTATGGACCGAAGCTGCAAATATTGTCATATATGTGCAAAACCGATGCCCTCATCAGGCATTGGGTTCCAAGACTCCTGAAGAAATGTTCACCGGTAAGAAACCTGACGTATCTCATTTTAGAATTTTTTAGAAGTCAAGTATATTTTCATGTGCCGAAGGAGAAAAGGAATAAATTGGGTGCATCTGGAAAGAAAGGAATCTTCATGGGCTATAGTAAAAATACTAAGGGCTATAGAATCTATGTGGTTGGTCAAAGGGAAGTCGAGATTAGCCATGATGTCACCTTTGACAAAGATATGGCTCTTAGCAAAGTTGACAATCTTCCTACTCTAAGGGGATCTAAAGAAGCTGACACCAGGGAACCAAAGGAAAAGGAAGATGAGACGATGCTCGATGTGGAAGAACCTATGGATCCTATTGATCCCCCTCCGCAACAGCCTTCCTCTTTTAGGAAGAGGCCTTCATGGCTGAGGGGGACACTTGATGATGCTAAAGGACACGTTGAACCCAAGGGAACTTTCTGGGAAAATAAGAAGCCGACTAGCTATCAAGGATACTTGACCATCATGAGCACAATCATCCAAAATGAGCCTTCATCATTTGCAGAAGTTGTCAAGCATCAAGTCTAGAAGGATACTATGACTAAGGAATATGAGTCCATCATGAAAAACAATGTTTGGGATGTGGTCCCCCAGACCCCAGGACAAAATTGTTGTCACTTCGAAATGGCTTTACAAGATAAAGCATGGAGCTGATGGAAGTGTTGAAAAGTATAAGCCTCGTTTTGTCACTCGTGGCTTCTCTCAGAAGGAAGGTATATAGACTATGACGAGATATTTGCACCTGTTGCCTGATATACCACCATTCGCTCAATCATAGCCCTTGCTGCATCGCAAGGATGGAACCTATATCAGATGGATGTCAAGACCACATTCTTGCATGGTTCAATCAAAGAGGAAGTCTATGTGGAGCAACCCGAAGGATTTGAGATTCATGATCGAGAATCTCATGTGTGCAGGTTGAAGAAAGCCCTCTATGGGCTAAAGCAAGCACCCTAAGCGTGGTATGAGAGGATCGATAGCTACTTGGTGAAGTTGGGATTCACTAGGAATGAAGCCAACCCTAACCTTTACTTTAAGGTTGAAGATGACAAACCTCTCATACTGGTGTTGTACGTTGACGACCTCTTTCTGACAAGTGCAGACCCTCTCATTCACAAATGTAAGAAGGAGTTGGCTTCTGAGTTTGAAATGAAGGACCTAGGACTGATGCACTATTTCCTAGGACTGGAAGTCTGGCAGAAACCAGGGGAGATTTTCCTATCTCAAGGAAAATATGTGGTGAAGATATTGGAGAGATTCGGTATGGTAGACTGCAAGCCCGTGACTACCCGATGGAGCTTGACTTCAAGAAGTTAAGCGATAGTGCTACCGGACCTGTTTTACAAAATGCTACCGAGTATTGTCAACTCATTGGAGCATTGATGTTCTTGGTGAACTCCCGTCCGAATATATGTTTTGGAGTCAACACATGGTTGAGCCTCACCACACACATTGGATTGGTGCCAAGAATCTGTTGAGATATCTTCGTGCCACAATCACTCATGGGTTGAGATACACTACTGAAAATGTGAGACTACATGGATATACCAATGTTGATTGGGCAAGCAGTGTGGTGGACCGAAAGAGTACTTCTGGGTGTTGTTTCTCTTTGGGATTTGCCTCGATATCCTGGATGAGCAGGAAGCAGAAGTTGGTGGCTTTAAGCACCACCGAGGCAAAGTACGTTGCTGCTAGTATAGTCTCTTGTGAGGCAGTCTGGTTACGGAAGCTCTTCAGTGAGCTGTTTGGATTTACATTGGATACTACCATGATCCTGTATGCAAACCAGAACAAAATTTGTTTATTAGAGAATCTTGTATTTCATGATCGCTCCAAGCATATCAATATCAGGTACCACTATATCCGGGATATGGTGCAGCGGGGAGCAATAAGGCTCCAACATATCAATACAGATGAGCAGGTCGCCGACATTTTGACGAAGCCCCTAGGAAAGGTCAAATTCTTGACTTTCCGAGAACGACTTGGTGTCGTTGAGAGACCCTCTTATGAGGGTTGTGTATGATGCATACATTGAGCTCTGGGAGCTCCACGGGGACGCGGGGTGTTTCTTGGAGCAACATGCAACCACAAGGCGACTCACCCTCCCCGGTGGTGCTATATGTACAAGGTGAAAGGTTCAACCTTCCCTATGACACCCCGGGACGACTGTGGGACAGGATGATTAGTTCTCTGGTCGAGGCATCCTACCCATGCAGTCTAGGACTCATGGGAAGTACCTTTCATCTAATCAATGAGTACGGAAATGGCATTAGGGACCATTAGTAGTACTATCGATGGACGCATCGTTGTATCTATCGTAGTTCCTATGCTAGGATGACCTCCATTGATCTGGGAGCAATGATATTGATATGGGATCAGTGAAAGTGATATGACACACTCTGACACTGACTTCAGATTAGTGGAAGATGTTATGATACATCCTCGACCATTTCTTCTTCTTCATAGTTCAGCAAAGCAGAGCATAGCAGAGTCTAGCAGTCCAGGGCAGTGCATTTGATGGCAAAGATAGTACCGACAATCTAATGGATTAGCAGATGGAGTTCTCCCTAGTTGAGAGGGAGTGTTAAAATTGGCAACTAGGCCCAAACTCCATGTGGGTCACCTTATTTATGACAGCTGATATTTTTTCTAGATTCCTCTTGTCGAGAGGTGTAAGATTGATCTAAAGATCGTCCGATTCCGACAAGAATTTATGGAGATATGAATTTATTTGTATTTACTTGACAAATTGTCAAGGTCGACCAGCAGCTAAATGTGTGGCACAAATGCCCAACAAATCATATAAGTACAAGTGAGATTGATTCATTATCAACTCATCTTCTCTCTCCTCATCTTACTGGGCAAGCAAAGGAACAGCTTCTCTCACACGTGCAAGAAGGACAAATTAAGGTAGCATTCACTGAATTAGGGCAACATTGACTGATTTAGGGCAGCGTTGACTTTTCTAGGGTTGTGTTGACCAAGTGTTTGGTTGTTTTATGGAGCGTTGACCAAGGGTTGACCTGTGCTGACTTTTTGGGGTTGCGTTGACCAGTGTTGACCTGAAAGTTGACCAGCATTGACTGGTTAGGGCTGACCGCAGATTGTTGAACTTTGACTGTTGTTTGACTTAGTATTGTGGACTGTTTTGGGCTACTGAAGATAGTTGTTGAAGACCGATTTCTTCAAGTTGACTAGAAGTCAATCCGAAGTTGTTTTGACCAAGTTTGACTTTGTTGATTTAGGATTTGTTGCTGCTGTTATAAAATTACAGATTTCTAATTTGTGTTATTTCTCTCTGTTGAACTATTGAAGATTAAAGAAGAATTGATCAAAGGGTTTCCCCGCATTGGGGTATTAAAGAAGAATTGATCAAAGGGTTTCCCCGCAATTGGGGTTTGTCCCTAACTAGCCGCCACATCTTGTGTCCCTTGTGTTGGCCTGTTTTCTGTCAATCGTTTAATGTTCTATCTGCACTTTACTTTATGTTTATGTGATTTCTAAACAGTGGCTAATGAAAAGATTTGAAGTAAATTGCTCTAAGCATAGAACATGCCATAATTTAATAGTTGCTCAGTCTCTGGCGCTCCTAACCACTACAACTGTCACTCTAGCACTCCTCTACACCAACTGACACTAGTCCACCCCGCTACTTATGATTTGGGCTCCCGTAGCAAGGAATTGATCCGAGAGGTGGACTCTGCAAGGATCCTGCCCAACTGCAATCCTTTTGAACTACAGTTCTAGATCTCCCCACCTCCCTCCTGGAGATGCCTGGGTAGTCATGGCGAACTCCTCCTCAATCTTCGCGCTTGTAACCTTCGGTTCATGTTTCTCATCTTTGTCCTTCTACTTTCTTCGTTGCTCCTGCTGCCCCTTCGTTGGGAGGGTTGCATTCTCTTCCTCCTCCTTGGGCTTCGACCCACAGCTGCTTCCGTCAAGTTTACACTTGACCAAGTCTCTCCTGAGCTCTTCCTGCTTAAGAGTTGCCCACATTCCATCCCAGTCTGGCAAAGCCGCCCTGCCCAGGATGCTCTGGACGAAAACTTGCCACTCCCCAGATACTGAATTCAGGACCAATCTTACCATCTCGGAACCTTGGGGTGTTGACCCCACAACTTCCAACTCATCTTGGGTCTCCTGAAGCTTAGTCAGGAACGGATCAATGTGTTCCCTGTTCTGCATCTGCATAGATCTCATCTTCTGCTCCAAGTACATCTTTCGTTGCTGGAAAGATCCCTGATATAGCGACGACAAAGCATCCCACATCTCCTTGGCAGTGTCTCTGCCAGCGATGTGACAGACTATATGATCCTTAACTCTGTCGAGGACCATTCTCTTAGTCTTCGCCATTTCGCCCTTTTACTTCTTGAGCGGATCTAGATCCGCGAGCTCAGCGACCACGCTGTCGACGTAGATCTTGAGAAAATGCTCATCCAAAAGGCATGACATCCTTACCTTCTAGATCACATAGTTGGATGAACCATTCAACTGATCCTTATCTCTCAATCCACTGCCTGCCATCTCTGCCACTCAAAAAAGTCGAATGACCTCCACTCTCATGTTGTTGCTCAACAAAAGAGAATTCGAATTCCCTGGCTAGGAATTCTCTGAGGAAGAAATTCCCTCAAGTGTCTCTTCTTCCTTCTAACATCTTTCTACCCAGCAAATGCCTGTAGAAAACTGCATCACACTAGGAACCCCTTTTGCTAAGGCTTTTGCTGTGCTGCTCCCTCTGCCACTAATAAATTTCGATTTGGAAATCTTACCTCTCTGTCGACTCACTTAGAGAGACTTACCACGAAATTCTTGCCCTCCTGGCCTGAACTAGGCAATCCCTCTGGGGATTCGAATTGTTGCCTCTACAGGAATTTCGAACTCCCTTCTTCCTTCAACCCCTAGGCTCTTCCGGTACTAGTCTCTTGTTTCACCTTCAACTCTGATACCATGTGAAAATTTGGATACCCAGATTTCTACTGCAGCCACTGATTACATTTCTCCTATTTGTTAATTACTGAACAAAACTATTTACTGTTTCCTACAGTAAACACCGAAACTAATACATTGCAGCCTTCACCATTTAAATAAAATGCAGAAACAGGAAACTGAACAAGAAAGAAATACACAACACATCTACACAGTTATTTTTGGACAAATATCCCCAGAAAAACAGAATGCGGGAAAACGGTGCAGCAGCTATGAGGGTTTTATAGTCATGCAATAGTAATTTCTGAATACAATCTTTGGATTCCTTCCTGGCAATCCAGTTACAGAGAATATCACTGACAAAGAGATAAGTGAGGTTACCTCACACTATCACTGGAAATCCTGGCTGATCCAGCCATTGAATGAACTACCCCTGGCTTCCCTCTACGCAGTCACTGCGTCAGCCTAGCGTCATCCCTTCAATTGATCGATTTGTTGCCCAGGAACTTCGATTTGCACCTGCCAGTCTCACACCCCCGGCTTCTGGCTTCTACAATCGATTCCTTCAGCAAATTTTCGGATTCCCTCTTGGCTTCTGCGTTGCCTTTGCATGGCTCTGTGTCAGCCTCTCTGGCTCTGTGTTGCCTCTGTTGAAACTCTCTCTCTCCTCTGTTGAGTATTCTCCGACCAGGAAAGATTTCCCTTCGGATATTATCCCTGCCCCTCACTGCAAAAGATCACTATCGAAAATCTCTTAGGCAGTTGCTCTGCTTCAAAAAATTGAACCGTTGATCTCCCCTTTGTGTGTCCTCCTAGTGCCCCTCAAGCCTCTTCTTATATCTTTTTGTTGGACAACCAACGGCCCGGATTAACTTATAATCAATGGCTTAGATCATTTTGGCTTGATTTTCGTCTTCTTCTAGAAGTTACACCCACAGTTTAGATTAATACCCATTAATTATTTTAATTTCCTAAGTTTAAACTTAGGGTCCCATTAAAAGTAGTTAATTATTTTAATAAAATTGTCTCCAGGTGGAATTTCCCAAAACTATTTCTAGGTATTGGATAATGCAAGTGTCTAAGCCTCCCTGTAAATTTTGAGACTTAGAGCATAGTCGATGCTACCAGAAATCAACAGGAAGTACTTGGTGAAAGAATTTAATACCATCAAGAAGAAAGAAAATGAAACAGTGGTAGAGTTTAACCGGAGGTTCAACAAATTGCTAAGAGACATGACTCAGGGTTACAAGCCTCCTAATAAAACTGTCTTAGAAACATATCTTGAGGCTTACCATGTAGAAGTTCAGTATGAGATAAGGCATGTTCACCCTGCCACTTTAGCTGCTGCCCAAAACACAGTTGAAGAATTAGAAAAAGTTAAAAAGGGTTCAAGTAAATCTGATATCCCTAGTTACGAAAGAACTCCAGTCAAAATCAATGAAGAATCAGATGCAGTCAACGAATTAACCAAACTAGTTAGGGATATGGAAATTAAACACACCAAACAAATAAGTGACATGTAAAATCAGTTAATACAAATGGAAAGGAATGTCAAGATGCAAATACAGAATATGCCTCCCCGAAAAAAATAACAACAACAGAGGGAACAATAATAACTAGTGGCCAAAAAGGAATTCCGCGAATGATCAAAGGCCTCCTACATAGCTTGATTCTGCTAACGTAGTTGATGAATTGTTCCTTTCTGCACACCTTGTGATAGTTTTCACGAAGAAAATACATGTGCTTTGGCTAGAAGAATCTCAGAAGAAAGTAGATATCTATGAAGTAATAACGCAAGTCAAGGCGAATCAAGTGAAAGCCCATGCACCAATATGATTTCTTCAACCTTTGCAATAAACACCTTCGATGAAGAAAAAGACCCCATTACTCAGGCATATGGTGATAAACCAACTCAAGAACAAGTTCTCGAACTTGCAAAAACTAAGGGTTACACATACCAAAGGAAGGGCAAAGGTCAAAGTCAAAACAAGCAGGTTCCCACCGAAAGATACAAATCTGGTTTGAACATGGATTCGGCCGCATGGATAAATAATATTAAGATGTTTGTCCATGTACTTGAACTTTCAAAGGTTCCATCTCAAAGGGCATCTTTTGTCAAGGCTTTGGTTATGCTTCAACAAGAAGATAACGGAATTAATCATCTAGACGAAGAAATCAATTTAAAGGATATCAATTGTTATATGAATAATGAAAATCATGAACCATTCTTTCTCACTTTGGACATCAATGACAGATTACTTCACAACCGCATGCTAGATTTTGATGCATCTAAGAATGTTATGACCAAGAAGGTCATGGAACAATTAAACTTAAGAATTTCTAGACCATATCATAACATTTGTTCAATGGACTTTAAAAAGGTTCAAGTCCTTGGTGTGGTTAAAGATTTACAGGTTGCCTTAGCAGATTATCCATAAAAGATAACCACCATGGATATTGTGGTCATTGATGTGCCTAATGTATGGGGGATGCTTCTCTCCCAGCAGTTTGCAGTTGATTTAGGTGGATGCATTCAGATGGATTTGTCTTATGCCATTATTCCAGCAGCAACAGGTGGCATGGTCAGGTTATACAGAGAAGTAGAAAGAAGATACCACGTGGAAGTTCCAAAGAAGTTGGAAAATGGTGAACAGGTTGTACAACAAGAGCATTTGCCTCACTTTGAATCAGAGATGTCACTTTTTCCACCACCCATCCCCTCCGCCAAGCAGAAAAAGAAGAACATTTCAAATTGACAAAGATATGTAGTGCAATGATGAGCTGTCACACCGACCTAAGAGGGTCAAACTTTAGCAAGGGACATCTGAAAAGCAGCCAAGTGATCTACCAACCAAAGGACAAATGCCCGAGATTGTTCTTCACCGATGACATCTGATGCCATGGGCATCGTTTCGAATAGTATCTCTAACCCTATTCCCTTTCATTTATGTCAATAGCTAGTTTATTTCACACATTTATATTATGTTTTTTATATTTCAGTTTGTTAGGATAGATTTTATATTCCAACGATATTTTCTATATATGCATAATGATTTCGATGTTGAATAGATATTTATTTGATGGACTTTTGTTTCCTTGGATGCAGGATTCTGGGATTCTCACATTACTTCTTAGAAGCAACGTCTCCCCATAGGGAGCCAGATGTTGCACTCAAATTGTCAAAGTTCCAAGGAAGTGGAAGTGTAAACTTTTTTCAACAAGGATCGGATCACATATCAACAGTACATGTGTCATGGTCATCCCATTCTGCAAGTTATATATTTTAAATGATCTTAGTAAAACCATGAGTCTATGTAACAACCTAGGTAAGCCTATAATTTGATGATGAATTCCATCCTAGGAGGTTTTTTAACCTCACTGATTACCTGTGTTTTTCGACATGGCTAATCAGAAGAGTTTTTCCCCTCTAGCTTAAACCCCCGAAGCTAGGGTGAAATTTATTGTCGAATTATTAGGTGAGTCGTAGTGTTTTAGTCGAGTCTGATGTAAAAGTAGTTTGGGAATAATTTAGGCTAATTCGCTAAATTATTTTATTACAAATCACTTGGTTTACTAGATCAAATTGAGTCGCAGATGGGTTATGTGTCTTGAGGGTAAAAGACAAATGTGTAATCCCTCTTTGAGTCTTGTAAAAGAAAAATCATATGTATTAGAGGGTTGGAAAAATAATTAATCCCCTCATGTGCGAATTAATTAACTTTTCTGGCAAAACAAAATTAAATCCTAAGCCAGAAAATTAATTAATTAAAGTCAAAATTCAATTGTCTAGGAAAATTAATTCTCCAAATGAAAAAATTCGTGGGTCTTGAAGAAATAAATTTTAAAGGTCCTCCACCAAGGGAATACCATCTTTTTCAAGAAAATTTGGACCCTTGGACCTTGGTGGTTACGTCAAAGTCAAAATTTTGGGGAAATTAGCTCTAAATAATATATTTTTAGGCTAATTAAAATGGAATTAAATGATAAATTCAAAAATTCCTCAAAATAAGAAATCAAGGGCCAAGATTAAAAGATCTTGAAGTGTTGATCAACGGCTAAGATTATTTTGACAATGCTTAAAGAAACTAGCCGTTATTTTTCAATTTGGAGAATTTATCTATAAATTAGAGAGTCATTTGAGTCTCTAGTCATCTTGATCTCTCGCTAGAATTTCTGTTGAAGCATTGTGTAAACTATTGTCCCACTAGGAACTATTCTTTCTATCATAATAAAATACTTTGGGGTGCAATTCAAGGTGTTTCTGCTTATTGATTTGTGGTATGTGTTGACTACAGGCATCTCTATGTTGTGTTGAATATTGGTAAAATCTGTTTTTTCATTAGATGGAGATAAAAAAATATCATTAGATGGAGATAAAATCATACTATTGATAGTTTTGGGCTAATCTTAGGTGGTTTGATTCCCCATGTGATCTAACAGATTATTTTTTGAGATAAATACATAGTATTTGCAGGTACTTCAGTCCTTGGCCTCCAAGTTCACAAACTTAGGCAAGAAACATTGTTCCTTGGATCTCTAGTATTTATATGGTGGATTTAATCTTTGCTTGGGCTATAGTGAATCATTAATTTTTCTGAAGTATTTTAGTCATTCTTTCAAGTAAAAAATATTAAAAAATTATTTTCTCAAAATCCATTTTAAAAACCCATGTATATTTTGTAAATAAGATTGTAAATTTAAATTGTAATTTATTTTTTCTAACTTGTGTTGGGGTTTTAAATTTATTTTGTATATATTTGGGGTTTGGGTGTTTTTATTTTTATTTTTGCAAGTTAGATCAAGGAGTTACTGGAAGAAGAGCTAAATCTAGGCCCTTGAGGGTAAGATCTAGTCTCTTGGAATTTTTTGCAGGTTTCCCACAACAAAAGTTTCAGAAAATCAAAAAGCTGAAGCATAAAAAAAATTCAGAGCAAGGGTTTTCAATTTTTGGTTTTCTCGGGACCAGATCTACCTCCTCGAGGCCCAGCGTCTCTCTCTCTTGGCCTGCATCAACCCTCCTTGCCCTCTGTGTCACCTTTTTGGCCCTCCTAGGCTGGTCGTTAGCCCCTCCTCCTCTCGACCTCCCTCCTCTTGGCCTCTTTCCCCTATGTCTCCCTCTCCTAGGCTTTTCAACCCTCCTCACTTAACCCTCTCTCCTCCCCTTCCTTGGCTGCAACCCTCTAAGGGCTTGCGACCCCCTTGTGGAGCCTTTAGGGTTTGGCCCCTAGACCCCTAATTCCTAAACGCTAGCCTCTCTAGGAAAAGCGTTGGCCCTTCTTGACCATTCCCAGCCTCCTTGTGGCCCAATCTATCATCCTAGCGCACTTATCCCCGCAAATTTGCTTCTCTTCTCCTAGTTCTCCAAATTTTGGCCTCTTTTGCCCCAAAATTGACCTAAAACCATAATCTGAAGATTTAAAGATAAATACTTGGCGGTTTTGCAAGATTTAAGTCTCGTAATTCATATCTAGCAAACGGCAAGATAATCCCAAAGTTTCAATGATTTTCGACAGTGGGATCTTCAAAGATTTGGGCCTAGGGTTTGACCTTCAAACCCTCATTTTGCTTCAGTTTCATTACAGCGGTTAAATCATTAATTTCTAGGCCCTAAAATCATATTTTAATTGGTCAAAATCTATTTAAATTGCAAGATCTATGTTTTCACAAGTTTTGGCCACTTGGGCATCTCTATTTTAGCCTAGATCTAACATTTTAGTTTGTTGGAATTTACTGCATAACTGTGAAATTCAAGTCTGAAATATTTCTGAAGCATATACTTGATTAGGACTAAAAATTTTGAATTTTCAGTTCCTCGGCATAAACTTACTATTTTCAGATATTTGGGGCAGCCTATGCAGTATGTTTAGCTTTCTAACCTATAACTAACTTGTTGTTGTAATTAGTTTATCGGTTCTAAATTTTCTGAATCATACTCTCTAAAAACTCAAAAAATCATTTTTTGCAATTTTGGTGAAAAGTTTCTATTTTTAGAAAGTATTGGCCAGTGGTTTTTTGGCTGAGTCAATTTGTTGACCTGTGGTAAATTCACTGTTGTAATAATCATATCAAATTTGAAAATTGCTAAGGCAAATTCACCTAGAGCCCTAAATTTGAAATTCTCAAGCTCTGGTGCATTTTGCTATTTTTTGGCATATTGTATATCTAGTTTGGGAAGTTTTTATCTTGCTAATATGTATTTACTCACTGTTGTAATCTTAAAATCAGCTCTGAAATATTGTTGAATATTCCATTGTAAAGTGTGTTAAAGAAGCTAATTTATATTGTTGGTTAATTTGGAAATTTTATGTTTCAATGTATTGAGTAATTTTCATTATTTGGAGTGGTTTATGCATTGTTGTTATACATTGGTAAATCTGAATTTTCTGAAGTAATAGTGCTGATTTAAACTATCATAAATCTGTGACCAGCATCCTGATTAACTCTTGTTATCATTTGGCATTTGGGGTTATTTGGTATATTGTTGAAATTTGCATTTATATCCCTAAGCAATTTATCTTGCTTAAGATTTGCATTTCACTAATAATAAGTACTCTTAAAAGGTTTCTAATCAAATTACTTAATAAAATCCTAATTCAAAATAAATCTCACTCATAATATCATGCATCTCACAGATCCTAGGACTTGCATATCATATAGGTTAGTCAATCATTCAAACAGCAGGTGTCTATCCGGTCATTTGGTTCCAATTCATAAGAAGCAATAATTTGTGACTCCATTAAGGAACTATTCTCATAATAGAAAATCTAATTTAGTCATAATCTTGCTTAATTTCAACCAAGTGGCTAGGCCACTCATCCGTGTCTCCCAAGTAAGTTGATTCTCAACTTGCTTTCCTTCACTTCATTCTATAGGGATTACCTCCCATAGCATGTTGTTGGGAGACAGCTAGAACGAAGTGGGCGAGGATCAGAGTGACATCCCCTATCCTGAGCATTGTCGCAATGCCTATACAATCCGGGCGACAACACCACACATTAGCAATATCGAAGATTATTCAATAAAGTGAAGGGACACCTTTAGTACTTATAGTTATCCTTATGGATTCCTCATAGTCCCGTGACTAACTAACTTGTTTAAGATTCTTGTCACAACATTCCCTTGAAGACCATTCATGAATTGACTTCCTCATACCAGTCCCCTTTAAAGGTTTCCTCAAGAAAACCTTACAGACTCATTTCAATTTTCAAAAAAATATATTTAACTCAATAATTCCAAGCTTTTCTATAAACCTATACTTGGTCTTCACAGACAAAGTTCCGAAAGAATATTGTGATCAATGATACGTACCTCTTAAGCACTAACCTCCCTGGTCTCTTTGTAGGTCTTGTTGACGACACACATGTCAACAGTCCAAGAAGCAGGATACAATGGAGCGGACAAAATTTTTCAAAGATCATTGTCATCATTCAGTGTCATTGTTGTCATTGTAAACCCAAATTTTGATTTTATATTGTAAATGATTCTAGTATGACTATTGTTGCACTCATTTTGTCAAAATTCCAAGGAAGTAGAATTAAAAAAAAATTCAACACGATCAGATCATATATCAACAGTTTATGTGTCATTGTAAACTCATTTGGCAAGTTATGTAATGTAAATGATGCTAGTAAGACCGTGAATATATGTAACAACCTAGGTAAGCCTATTATTTTGGCGAGAGTTTCATCTTAAGAAGTTTTTCGTCTAACTGATTCAATTGTGTTTCTAAACACGAATGGTCCGCAGAGTTTTTCCCTCCAAACTCACCCCAAAGCTAGAGTGGAATTCTTCATCAAAGTCTTAGGTGAGTCCTAGTGTTCTAATTGAGTCTTATGTAAAAGTGATTTGGGAATAATTTAAGCTAATTGACCAAATTATTTTATTACAAATCACTTGGTCTACTAGATCGTATTGTGTCGCAGATTTGGTATGTATTTTGAGGATTTAAGCTGAACAAGTATTCTCCCTTTAAGGGTTGAATTGTAAATGTTATGTAAAAAATATTTTAATGCATGGTCTCTCATATTTAAACACCATGGTTAAAATGTTAGAGAGTAGAAAAAATAATTAATCACTCAAATGTCAATTAACTAAATTTCCTAGCAAAATTAGATTAAAAATTAAAATCCTAAGCCAGAAATTTAATTAATTATAGTCAAATTAAAATATATTAGGAAAATTAAATTCTCTAAGTGCAACCCGGATGCGGGTGAAATAAATGAAAGCCAATGTTTTTAATGACGGGAGGACAAGCGTGGTACTACCAGCTGCAGACCAACGCGGCTACCCAGGAGTTTATCTGGCGCAAGATGGATAATCTTAAACGAGGGATTTTTGGCATGATTTCTGAATTAATGGCTCCCTCCGTCCAAGGTGAAGCTCTGGCTGTTATTACCATGGCACTCGGGGCTATCCTTCCCACTGTTAGCATTTCGCCTTCGTGTCTCAGGCTCTGGCTGGCTGCGGGTCTTTGTGGCAGGTCAGTCTCTGCAAACAGAGGTAAGCTTTCTGTTTGCACCCCGCCTTCTTGTCTCAGGATTTGGTTAGCTGCATGTCTTTGTGGCAGGTTGGTCTCTGCAATCAGTGGTAAGCTTTCAATTGCCCTTGATGTTAGGATTGTGCTGCCCTCCCCGCACTCTCAGGCCTATTTTCTGCGCTTGAAGTGGTTTCTTGTGTTGCTTTATTGTTCTCAGGACACTGCCTCCGGTTTCACTGTGCCTCCCCCTCATCGCCTCATGATGGTATGCCATCGTATGAGGAGTCGCTTCGGGGGGAGCCGAGGTGGCCGAGGGCATTCGCAGGCTACCCATTATGTGGATCCTACCCCGCCTCTTGTTAATATGCCCTCTTCTTCGGTGGATTTGCCTCCTCTTAGCCCTACTCGTAGGCCGATTCCGCACAATGTGTTTCAAACCACTCACTTCAAGTTTCAGAGCAATCTTAATAGGCATGTTATCACAGCCAATATCACTATTATCTTCTCTGAAGAAGAAATTCCGCCTCAATCTATGGTGTGCATGGCATTTAAGCCTTCTCAGGGCGGTTTCAGAGAGGCGGGCAGTCAGAGCAGT
The DNA here is from genome assembly GCA_000404065.3 of Pinus taeda. Taxonomy (NCBI): domain Eukaryota; kingdom Viridiplantae; phylum Streptophyta; class Pinopsida; order Pinales; family Pinaceae; genus Pinus; species Pinus taeda. The sequence goes on from APFE031268400.1 coordinate 14,405, forward strand.
GAGCAGTTTATGGCAAAGGGAAGCTTGGAGAATCGAAAGGGGGAGATGCTTGACAGGGGCGGTGCTCCCCGCATCACTCAGCCTCCAAAAGCCTTTGTCTCGATGAACAGGGAAGGTAATTCTAGTGCTACTCATCCCTTGTCGGTGCACCCAGGTGGCGAAAATGCTGGAAATGATGATAGATGGGTTGGCAACGTGTGTCCGATGGTGGAGGAGCCTCCGAGTGAGGACGTGGCAATATAAGGCCACCTAGGACTGCCCAGACATTTTCGGTTCTGCTGATGACTCGTATGGTCAAGTTCAGGCGGTTTTGGTTGCAGTTCTGGTTCGTCATCTACAGCCGGGCGGTTTTGTTCTCCTTCCTAGGGAGCGGCAGTATAAAGATCTTCTCGGTTATTGGGCAATGTCTCTGTCTCGCTTTCTGGTCTTGTTTTCTAGCTAGGTGGTTATACCGCCTTATCCTTATGTTATTTTGGTTAATCTCTGGTTTCTCCATCTGCTCTCTTGCTTACTGTAACTGGTTCTCCCTTACCTGGGACAGTTTTGCTGCGTTGAGTGTTCTCGGTTGATGTTGCCCGAGGCCTCAACCCCTTGTATTATTATTTTGTTTTTCAGTTAATAGAATTAGTCTTTGCCGAAAAAAATAAATAAATAAATAAATAATAATAATAATAATAATAATAATAAAATTCTCTAAGTGCAAAAATCATGGGTCTTAAAAGAATTAATTTTTGGAGGTCCTCCACCAAGGGAATATTGGATATTTCAAGAAAATTTAACCCTTGGACCATAGTGGTTAAGTCAAAGTCAAATTTTGAGGGATTTAGCTCAAATAATTAATTTTGAGCTAATTAAAATGGAATTAAATAATAAATTCAAAAATTTCTTAAAAATAAAAATTCAACGGCGAAGATTAAAAGATGATAAAGTATTTTTCGACGGTCAAGATTATTTTGACAAGGATCAAGGAAACTAGCCATTATTTTTCACTTGGAAGATTTATCTATAAATTAAAGAGTCATTTGAGTCTCTAGCCATCTGATTTCTGACTAAGAAATTGTTGTTGAAGCATTTGTGTAAACTATTGTCCCGTTTGGACTATTTTTTCTATCATAATAAAGAATTTAGATTGAAATTCAAGGTGTTCCATGTTCATTGATGTGTGGTATGTACTAACTATGGGCTTTACTATGTTGTGTTGATAAATGGTAAGCTCTGTTTTTCATTAGATGGAGATCAAAACATTATATTGATAGTTTGGGGTTAATCTTAGGTGATTTGATTCGCCATATGATTAACAGATTGTCTTGCGATATATACATAGTGTTTGCAGGTACTTCAGTCCTTGGTCTCCCAGTTCACAAACTGTGGGAAGGGATCAACTTTGTTTGGATCTTGAATATTTATGTGGTCAATTAAATCTTAGCTAAGGCTATAGTGTGCACGGGGTTTCTAAAGTGGTTTTAGCCATTTATCAAAGAAAATAGCCATAAAAAATTTATTTCTCAAAAAAATATTTTTCAAAACCCTTGTATATTTGTATATTTTGTAAATTATTTTTGCTAATTGGGATTTTGGGAGTTTTAAGATTTTGTATGTATTTGGGGTTTGGGGATTTTATTTTCATTTGTGCAGGTGAGATCTATTAAAAAAAGTTGAAATAAATCTAGATCTAGGCCCTTGAGGGTAAGATCTAGTCTTCAAAAAAATTTTGCAGGGCCAGCGATTGAGAAATTTATAGCATAATTCAGAACTGGGAAAGAAAAAAATTATGAAGCAAGCGTTTCAATTTTTGGGCCTCTCGGGCCCAGATCCAGCCCTCATAGGGCTAACGTCTACCTTCCTTGGCCTATATCAACCTTTTTCAGCCTTTGCGTCATCCTTCAGGCTTCCAAAGGGTCAACATCAACCTTTTAGGGCTTCAGCCTTCCCTTGTGGGCCCAGCGTCAAGGTTTTAAGCCCTGGCCGTGAGACCTCAGCCTACTTTTGCGGCCCTCTTTCCTCAAGTCATGGCCCTTGTGGGGCCCACGACAACCCTTTTAGGGCCCTTTCCCTAGTCGTCCAGCCATCTAGGGTTTCATCCCTCCTGCGTCAGCCTTTTCTTGGCATTTTTTGGTTTCCTTTGCTTTTTCCTCAGCCTCTTAGTCGCCTTAGCCCTCAACGCTACCCTTATTAGGCCTAACATTGGCCCTCCTTAGCCCTAATCTGCCCTAAATTTGCCTCTGATTTTTCTGGACTAAATACTTGGTGGTTTTGCAGGGTATGGCCTCAAAAAATCTATTTTTCAAGTGGCAACTTGATCCCAAAGTTTCAGCAAATTTTGGCGAAAGGATCTTCAAGGCCTTCGGACTAGGTTTTGCTCTCTAAACCTTAATTTTCATTGTTTTGTTACTGCTATAATTTTTAGTTTATAACAGTGATATCATATCTAGTCATTATTGGCTTGTTATCTTTTGGATCTAAAGTGTTTTCCTTATTGTTGTCATAACTTTCTTACTGTTGTTGTAATAGTCACTTATTGCTCATAAAAGGGCCATTGGAATATAAAGTGCATAAGTGTTTTCATTTTATAGTTATTTGTTCCTAGCATTTATATTGAGAAAGTGGCTAACGTTGTGTTTTCCTTGTGAGTTTATGTGCTATAAGAATTCATAGTTCACATCTAATTAGCTCACTCACTAAAGCATTTGAATCATAAATCATCTTGGTGTTAAGAATCTCTTGGGCATATTAACATCTTGTGGATCTAATCAAACATCTCTTGATAATTGGCATTGAATAATAAGATCACAAATAATCTTGCTGGAAATCATCCTTGGTAAGTTGTGATTGGCATCATTTAAGTTGTTCTAAGTTCTTGTAATTGTTATCATCTTGTGGATTAATCTATGGTTGAAGCTTGCACTTTTATCTTTAAGCATTTAGCTTGTTTAAGATTGTTATCTCATCACTTTGAAGTACACTTGTTTCAAGATAATTCACATTAAGTACTCAAGTAACATAAACCAATCTTAACTCAAGATAATTTCACTCATAATCGTTGCACAAGTATCCTAAAACTTAGTTTGCATTAATAATTTACCTCCAAGCATAAACTTGGTTGATAGATTCCTAGGGCAACCCTTTTCTAATTAGCTTGAGGGATTCAACTATTCTTAGTGGTTAACAAAGTGACCTTGCAGTCGTCAGAGCCACAGTCTTTGCAACACCGAAGCCATTGGATGGTTGGAACACAGGGGGAGGTATCGTTAATGAGGCCACCACTCCCTACTTCCCGTTGGCTTCCATCTCACAACCTACTCTGAAGATTGTTTTTCAAAACAGTTAAGGGAGAGGTTCAACTTAGACTAGGCATTTAATCTAAAATTAACCAACACTCTCGCATCACACCTAGTTCTTAGGAATTGCATCTCATATAGGCTAGTCTATCATATTAAACAATGGGTGTCCAACCAATTATTTGGTCTAAATTTGTAATAAGCAATAATTGTGACTACATAAGGCATTGGTATCATACTTAAAATCTAATCTAATCATTAATCTTGCTAAATTCTGTTAAATTCTACTGAGTAGCTAGGCCAATCATCTGTGTCTCCCAAACAAGTTGGTTCCCAACTTGTTTTCCTTTGCTTCATTTCCACAAGGACTACTCCCCATAGCATGTTGTTGGGAGACAGCTAGAACAGAGAGTGCAGGGATCAGAGTCACAGCCCCGCCCTAAGCAGTTGTCACTGTGCCTATACAATCCGAACGACAACAACTATTAAGCCATGTAACAACACTTAGGTAAGGCTATGATTCTTCTCAAAGGGTTTCATCTTAGGGAGTTTTTTAACCTTCCCGAATTATGTGTGTTTGTAAACACGGATAATCGGAAGGGTTTTTTTCCCAGATATACCCCAAAGCTAGGGTGAAATTCGTTGACGAGGTCTTAGATGAGTCCTAGTGTTTATCGAGTCTATGTATTTTTCATACTATATCATATTGCATTGCAGAATTGGATAAGGTCTTGAGAGTCTATATCGAATGTGTATTTCCCCTTCTAAGGATTGAATTAAATTGTAATATCTTGATGTAAAAAATATTATAGTGCATGGTTACTCATAGTTAGACACCATGGCTAAAATATTTTGGGGGTAGAAAAATATTTAATACTCTCTAGAGTCAATTAATTAGTTTTTCTCGCAAAATTAGATAAAAAACCTAAGCCAAAAAATTAATTAAAGGTGTCAAAAATTAAACTAAATACCCTCCAGTGGAAATTCATCAAAAAAATTGTGGGTCAAGGAAAAGTCAAATCTTGGAGCCCACCCATCTAAGGAAAATCGATTTTTTAAGAAGAATCGACCCCTGGAATCATGGTGGTTAAGTCAAAAATGATTTCTTGAGGATAAAAGTCCAAAATATTAATTTTTGGACTAATTAAAAAAGGGTTTTATGAAAAATTCGAATTTTTCCTCAATAATAAGGATACAAATTCAAATTTTGACTGGGATCAAAGATCAACGATGGAGATTTAAAAAATTTCAACGACCGAGATTGTTTTGACAAGGATCAAGCCAACTAGCCGTTATTTTCCACTTTGAGGGGTTTTCTCTATAAAGAAGCTTTTGAGCTCCTCATGGAGGAGGTACCCATTGAAAAACTTTTGATGTACTAAGGAAGGCTTTGCTGAAATTCTTTTGCACTTAATAAAGTCTTTGGGGTTCAATTCAAGGTGTCTCTCATTTACTAATCTGTGGTACGTGTTGGATGTTTATTTCATATGCTTTGAGCTATTATATTGTCGATTATTATTTCAACTGTCAGTAGTAGGAACATCTATTGGTACAAGTATCTTGCCTTAGGTGTTGGGTGCGAGTAAATACCAGAGTGGAAAAAGTCACGATAAATTCGACAAAGTCCAATTTTTTCAGCTAGCCAATTTTATCGATCGATTTTTTGGAAAATGAAAAAATCAAGATTTTATCGAAAGAGTCGTGATTTTATTAGGAGTCGATTGAAAAAATCGTAAAGTCGATCTAGGACGCGTATAAGTGAAGGAAAGCGTCGAAAATTTCACTCATTTTTCACTCTTCCTTCTACCATTTGTCCCTCTGGAGAGAGGAAGTGTTTGCAATTGTCCAAGAGGAGGAGATTTACTAGTTTTGTGGTGTGGATTTGGAGATTTGTCCATTGTTCAACGTGAAAGACTCAGGGTGCCAATTTGTTGCTGCCAGGTATGTATTTTAATTTCTCTCTCAAGAGGATGAGGTGGAGGAGGTGACACCATCTAGGATGGGCAGCAGCAAAGGATAGAGGCCACCTCCTTTTTTTTGCTTCTAGATGACGACAGAATCCATTTGAGTCCTTCTTCCTCTAAAGGCAAAGGCAAAGTCATTCCCTATTCTAGTAAAAGGGACAGAGGATCTCAATGACTGATTACTTTATGACATGTCGATGACTCGTGATGATGAATCATGATATACATTTATTATATTTTTTGTTGATATTTTGACTCTTGAGAGTTGAGAAGGAGTCAAGACTCATGATTCAGGACTTGATTCACTATTTTGATATGTGATGCAGCACTAGACTTCTTATACATATTATATATTAGCTTTCTTTTTGCATTTATGTGGAAATGCATTCATTTGATGTTGCGGATATTTAGATGCTAAAAAGGAAAAATTTAAAATAAATATTTTTGTATTTTTTTAATTTTGCCAAGTTTTTGCCAATTTTTTCAAAAACCTCCCAACTTTAACGACTTTTTCAATTTCCAAACCCTCGCCAATTTATTCTCGAGGCCGACTTTTTCCACATTAGTAAATACTCTAGATCTAGCGAACTCTGGTAGGTATCTCCAAACTTAGAGATCTATTGTACGAATCAAACCCCTCTTGTTTAATAATCTATCATTTGAAGTGCATTGAGTTACAAGTTGGTCCAGCGCTTGGCCTCCAAGTTCAAAGACTGTGAATGAATCACACCCTTATTTGGCTCCAAGTCTTAATCTAACGAATATCTTATGCAGGAGGGCCTTGCAAAAATTTTAAAAAATTATTCTCTCATTATTTCCGAAATTATTTTACTTGTGCCATAAAGTTTAATATGCTAATGAGAGCAAATTTCATTTTGTAAATATGTAAAAATTTGTAAATTAATTTTCCACTAACCTTGTTTATTTTTTGAAGTTTTGTAAATAATTGTTGGGGTTTAGAGTTTTTAATTCGATTTTTGTATATATTGGGTTCTTGGGTTTTATATATTTCATTTATGCAGGTGATAGCTCAAGGGTTTGAAGCAAAAATAGATTTTTGGGCTATTCATTCAAGCGAAGGAGGTTGATCTAGGCACTAGAGAGTAAGATCTAACCTTCCCAGGTCACATTTCCACAACGTCTAATTGAATAAGGAAGTCGCTAGCCTTTGGAGGTGTTTTTCTTGAGGTAAACTTGTTGTTGCAGGGGTGTCGTGGCCTATTTGGCCTAGCTGCAGGCTTTCTTGGCCTCTCTTGGGCAAGCCGCAATACCTTTGGGGCTTATTGGTAGTCGCAGCCCTCATAGGGCTTGAAACCCCTAACAGCATCCCTTTAGGGCTTAGCTGCAGGCCTTAGAGGCCTTTTGGGGGCAGTTGCAGCCTTTTTGGGCTTAGCCGCAAGCCTGGTAGGCTTGTAGCCCTAGGCCACGGGCCTAGATGGCCTTCTCACCCTAGCCATTGGCCTTATTAGGCCTTTATCCCTTCATTGCAGTCATTTTTTTGGGCTATTTTCTGAGTTTGGCACTTGAATTTGATACTAATATTTGTGATTGCAAGCCTATGGTAAGTTTGACAAGGTTTTGAGTTGATTTCCATAGTTGTTTTGCCATTTTCCAAGCTAACATTTGGTTTTGCAGACTTGTCATTGAGAATTCAATGGCTTGAATTTCATTAGTCCATCATTTAGCACTAGAAGCCCTAGCTTCAGTCACAAGAGAGTTGATCCGTTATTGGCAAGGCTAATATTTGTGTTGCATGTGTTTGGAAGAATTCTAGTGCACTTTGGGAAGTCAACTAGCCATCTAGCAAGGCATTAGGGCGAAGGGTTTGCTCTCTAACTATATCATTCTCCTCCCCGTTTTATGATCAGATCTGAAGTCATCTAATAACAGTGGTAAAATCTCTAAATACACACCTTAAACCATCATACATTTAATTTCAAGTGATAGGAAAGATTGGGTTATTGCATTTTTTATGTTCTCAGTGGATTTAACGGACTGTCATATGATTTCTAAGGTTTGATATATGCATTTACAGTTCTAATAGAAATCATAACAATAATAAAAGGAACACCTAAATTCACAAGGAACTCATTTTGAGGCTTTTAAGGATTATTTCTCTCATTGGTGAAGTGATTTAAGTGGTTTAGCTCTAAGTGGTTGGACTAATTATTGTGGAAATATGATTGTTGTCTTGTTGGTCACTCTTTGCAATTTGCATTGCATCATTGGCATAATTTTTCTTTTGTCTCCATTTGCATTGCATATAAACATATATAACAATATTAAAGAATTTGTGCCCTAAGGAAAGTAATCTCGTTGTCACCTAATTTTATATCTTGTTGTAAGAAGCTTGAATGATTGCTAATGCTCAAAAGTTCTATTGATATTACATAAGTGTATCTTGTCCTTTCTCTTGTTACTTTTATAGCATCTTGCTATTTTTGAAGAACATTGTGTCTAATTGCTAAAATGATATAATGTTGTTCTTGCTCCTTATTGTTATCATTTAAATAACATTGAAATCATTAATTGATAAGATCACTTTATATATCTTTCGAGCATTCCTCATTGTCTTATTTGGTTTCTAATTTGCATATCAAGTCCATTGATAAATTGGTGCTCCTTGCTTTTCACTGTCATTGTTTTAGAGCACTTGTCTCATTGTGATTGATAAATCATTGAATAAATCTTATAATTGGATAAGTTGGTTTTGAAGCACTTTATTAGCAAATCAAGTGGTTAATTGGCACATTTGCTTTAGTGAGATTTGTTCCTGTAATTGCTCTTCAAGTACTTATTTTATGCTCTTGTGTTGAACATCATTGAATCTTAAGTAATTTAACTTGAATTACTTAAAAGTCATCTAACAATCTCACTTAAATCTATCACTCACATCTTGCATATCATTCTAGGATTAGAATTGCATCTATAAAATGTACCTCCAAGCATAAGCTTGGTTGATAGAAAGATAGGACCCTCCTCTCTCTTGGCTTACGACGCTCGACTCTTGCACTAAGGTTAAAACCAATGTTTTAAAAACCGAAACCGTTAACTAGACCGGTCCACCTAATGAACCAAGTTTCGAACCGGTCGAACCGGGACTTGTCAGATCTAAACAAACCATTTTAAAAAAATACATTAAATAGTTTATTTTTTATGAAAAAAACTATTTTTAAGATTTAAAACCATGATTCCAAGCCAATAGAAACAAAATCCACAAAGTTTGCTAATTTATATACCATGTAAAGGTGAATATATCAAAATAGCACTGAGTGCAATACATATCATCGACAAAATACATAAGCAATGAAGCTCTAAATGACCTATAAAGTCCAAAAACAATGCTGCAAGCTATGAGACCATTGTCCTACTATAAGTCTACACATGATCAATCATCAAATTCATCACCACTACTAGACACAGGATCATCATCAGGAGCTACATAGACATCATATGGTTCAGAGTCTGAGGATGCCTCAGCGTCATTTGCAACCTCAATAGCAGTGCCACCAACAACAATAGAAGTGGACTTAATGGAAGCACGAGTTGGTCGAGCTGCACGACTAGTGCCTTCCATTGGTTGTTTGCCTTTCCCTGATGCTGCTACTAATCCTGGTTTTGATGGCGCCACCAAATCTGGTTCATCCCCCGCTAATGCCATGTCATTATCAAAATCAACATCAAACACAGGATCTTCAGTCTCCTCCACCCATTCTGATGTTGGATCAATATCGTCCAACACAATGGGACCTAGATCAGGTATTTTGTTCATCATTTGGTTCCTCTTTAATCGAAGGTTGTATTGCACAAAGACAAGATCATTTAACTGTTTTTGTTTCAAACGGTTTCTCTTCTTCGTGTGTATGCGCTAAAAAACAGACCAATTGCACTCACAACCTAAAGCACTGCAAGTTTGGCAGAGGACTCTAATTGCAAACTTTTGCAATTGAGGTCACTGCCTACCAAATGACTCCCACCAATGTGCTGCAAAGAAAAAGACATTAATTAGTAACTTAGTTCATTTCATTACTTATTTACAAATTACAAGTATTTATAGATAATTTGAATTGTAAATTTGTAAACAATTTAACTTGAAAAGAAAAACAAATTGGAAATTGGAAATGATTACCTGGTTGACCCACATCTCTTGCCATCTTTGCCAAGTTTTTGCCGAAGGTACCAGCTGCCATACTGAAAAGAGTAAGTTGTCTATGTATTTCCAACTGGTCTGCGTGGCTAGGGACCATACGCTCCAAGCAATCAATCAATCCACCTCTGACCTCCCCATCCTGCAGATCTCTTAGTCGAGCTTTATAATGATACTTAGGGTTCAAAAAATACCCAGCTGCATGTATAGGACGACGAAGTTGATTGTTCCATCTATTATCAATGATCTCCATATATGGCCATATTTAGCTAACATGTCCTTGTAAGTTGCATGTGTCTACGCCTTTGCCTGATTCATACCCTCATAAATGTAGCCAATGGTCAATTTTGCCCCATCCACAATCCTTATCACCTTAACAAGGGGCTTAGTAATTTTCACAAGCTCTGCAGACCTTTTCCAAAAATAATTGTCAAACACTTTCTTTTTGGTGTCTTTGCCATCTTGTCTACGAGCCCACCGAGATTCAGTCCAATCATCAGAAGAAAACATTTTCTGCAGGTTTTTATGATGAGCATTGAGACATTGCAACATGAGGAAGTGAGTTGCAAATCTCGTAATTGCAGGCCTAACAAGCTCTTTGCCCCCAGTGTTTTTCCTCATTAGGTTCAATACCCATGAGTGGTTGTAAATGTATTTTGTAATGCATTTGGCATGCTCTATAGTGTTTTTTACCCACTCCACTTTGCCTATGTCCTCAAGCATGAGGTCTATGCAATGTGCAGCACATGGAGTCCAAAATATGGTCCTATATTTGGACTCAAGCATCTTTCCAGCAATACCATAGTTTGAGGTATTATCGGTGATGACCTGCACAACTTTCTACTCCCCAACTTCCTGAATAATGACCTGCACAACATTCTACTCCCCAACTTCCTGAATAATGTCATCCAAAAGCTCAAATAGAAGGGTTGCATCCTTCACCTTATCAGATGCATCAACTGATCTCAAAAACATGGTTCCTTGAGGGCAAGAAATAAGGAAATTAATGATAGTGTGGTTCTTTCCATCGGTACATCCATCTGACATGATGGAACACCGTATTTTGAGCCATGAATCTTTATGCTCAATCAAATACTCATCAATGGAATAAATCTCTTTTTGCAAAAGAGCTCCCCTCAAGTCATGCAAACTAGGGCCTTTGAAGCCATTTCCTGCAGCTATAACAGAGTCCCACATAGCTTGGTAATAAAGTGAGCGAGAAGCATTAAATGGGATATCTGCATCATACCACCATCTAGCAATGTATTGATGAGAAGTTTCTTTACATTGTTTTTTCCGATGTTGATCCAAAGTGGGTTGACAATTTGGCTGGGAGGAAGTGGGATTAGAAGAGGCAATGTTGGCAGAGCATGAGAAATAATTTTGGATGTTTGTTCTCTTTGTTCCTTTTGATAGTTGGGCAAAAGAAGGATGAACATAGTGAAAGGGGTCATTGGTGGAAGGGATAGAAGAGGAGTCTTGAATCTCATAATCATCATACCCACTCTCTTTCATGGCTTCTAATAATTCCCTCTTCCTTGCAATGTCATCTTGGATGGCCTTCTCCCTAGCCTTATCCTCATGAACTTTTCAAGCTTGGAAATGTATTCTGCCCTAATAGGACCTAACACTTCATTTGGTGCATCACATGGCTTTACTTGGCCTCTTACCCCAACCAAGTGTTGTTTCAATCTGAAAATACCTCCACCTCCAATAGGTTTATGGCATAATTTGCATATCATTTTTCCATCAATCACATCACAATGAGCCCATGCACTGTCCTTGCCTTCTGGAGCCATGTTTGCTTGAAATAATTAAAATTTGCAAAGAAATCTACCATTTAAAAACAAATTGCAACTAAGAAACATGGAAAACCAAAGCCAAATTTATAGGAAAACAAATGCACATGTAGCCTACAAAATTTGATAGCATAGAACTAGAGATTTGATAGCATAGATGATAGAAGCTAGAAGTTTAGAACACATAAAAACATTTAATACATGAACAGTCAAATGAGGAATTTTCAATTGAAAATCCTTACCTAGAAATGCAAATTAGCTTTCCTTAGCCTCCTCTTGAAGATGCCAACTCCACTGACAGCGCCAAACTATCTCCAAAATAGCTCCAACTCCAACTCCAAGCCTCCAAGATGACTACTCCAGCGAAAACTCAACACTCTCCAAACTCCCAATCAAACTCACAAATACTTCAAATGCAATGTGTGACACAAATGAGAGGGAGAAGGGCCTTTTAAAGGCTTGGAGAGGGTGTTTTTGGAGGGAAAAAACCCTTACTTTCCCTCCAAAACACCCTAAACACTTGGAAAACAGTGTTGTGTGGGTCCTCAGCAGTCGTGGCAGCTAACCGGTCGGTTTAGGACGAAACCGCCTGGTTTGACCACAAACCGACCGACTAAGACCAGTTTGTCCACTTTTTTGGCGAAATGGAGGGTCAAACAAGGTTTTTATGCCGGTTTGACCTGATGGGCTAGTTAATCGACCGGTTTGACCAGTTACCGGTTCAGACCAGCCGGTATTTAAAACACTGGTTAAAACAAGTGACCTTACAGTTCTCTTGTGGACATCACTTGTAGGAACAGAGGCACCTGGATCGACAAAACCTCACGGGAAGTATCGTTAATGAGGCCATAGCCTCCTTCTTATGGGCTTCTTTCTACAACCTTCTTGTGAGACTTGCTTCAAGATGGATAAATTGAGGGTTCTCATCTAGAATAGGCATTCTAACTAACATTAACCAAGAGCTCGCATTTCACTTAGTTTTAGTTGTTGCATCTCATATAGAATAGTTTCTCATCCTAGCAGCAACTATTCATCCAGTAACTTGGTATCCTAATTCATATTGTGCAACTAATTTGACTACAAAGGCACTAGTCTCTAACTTAAAAATCGTTAATCTAATCAATTTGTGCTAAATAATCAAACTTGCCAATTATCCTTAACCAAGTTGCTAGGCCATTCAGTTGTGTCTCCCGAATTCATCATCTTATCCATAGGGACTACCCCCCTTAGCCTGTTGTAGGGAGACAACTTAAACAGAGAGGGTCGGCATCAGAGTAAAAACACTTGTCCTGAGCAGTGTCGCAAATCTAGTGTATAATTTGGGTGACAAAAGGTCTAAATTCCCAAGACTAATTCATTATTGTGCAATACATTTCATACAAAGATTAGAAGCACAAAAAGGGTGGTCTGCTTGCATTCCTTTCAAGATCTCTTTCAAACATCGTTTGGATATTTTCTACAAGATCATACCATCTTGATTCCTTACTTCGATCTTTGCAACAGATGACTTCTTCAAAAGTTCGCACAGAGATTTAATTGTGGTATGGCCAAGAAAAAGTATGGGCCCTTCTTCCCAATCTGCTTCAATGCCTTTCAATAATAGATTTTTACGCCAGCTCAACTGGTGATTTCAAGCTCCTTTTATGATAAAGAGATTAGGTACTCCAAACAATAGCAAGCATATTCGGCACAAGATATTAGATATTAGGTAAACTTTGTAACTTCAATACTCATCATTTAAAGATCTTTAAAGAAGCACAACTCAGTACTGGAGTTATTTTTCTCTAATTGGCAATTCAATTTCGATATGAGGCACGGTTATTACTCCATATTTTTATGCAAGACATGCTTAGCCCATTTTGATCAGCTCTTCATTACATAGGTTGTTGAAGAATCTAGGGCAATGTAGGTTAATAAGATTCTTCTGGCCATGATAACTATTTGTGAGGTATTTTAACTTTTCTTCTTAGCACAATCTTCACTTGTTATTATTAGAGTGTGTCTTCTTAGTTCATCAAATAGCTACCAAAACAAAAGAGACAAGAACACGAGATGTTGGCTTTCTGCCAAGGCCAAAACCTCTCACAATTTGAGAGGAAAACCCGCACAAATTCTTCTTACAGAGATTCCAATTGATGAAGACCAGAACGAAGACCCTTGACCTATATTGTCATTCCTAGCCCAAGACACAGTGATCCCTCTTCCTTGATTCTTTGATTTCTTCATGGCACCAAAACATGATCACTGCAACATTCAAACGTTGTGATATATTCCTGAACTTTGGCCTCACAGAGTTGTGCACCATGCCTTCATCAAGTTGCACCATGTAACATCTAGCAGCATCATGTAGCACCTAGCATTTCTGATCACCATATCACTACAGCACCTGTTATCATCAAGATCTAGCACCGAGCATCATTGAGCATCATCTTACCGAGACCTTATCCAAACTGCACCACCGTCCATCCACATTTTATTGAGTATATGCCTGAGACAGTGAGGAGGATATCATTGTAATATCACCCCAAACTAATTCGCATTGTGATCACTGTAATAACCAAACTTCTTGTTGTCTTGATCACCGAGAATCTCATAAGATATGCCAAGAAGGTTTCTGTGGATAATCCGCATTTTTCTCTCTTGTACCCATCTGAAGTTTCAGAGATATATCGAGTTTGTTCACTATGGATATGAGAGGGTACAAGCTCCTATTTATAGTTGTTGGGTCATACATTTAAGCCGACCTGTCTTTATGAACTGATGTGTCCTTTTATGCTAATCCGACATGTCATTGATATATATATATATGACATTCTCCAAAGGTTGTGTCTCCATTTATTGAAGCCGACATGACGTTTTGAGCATATATATATATGTATATATTGAGTTGTCGTTAGGAATGACTGTGCTTGTCTATTCTGGAGTACTCTTACAAGTGTACCACAACTTCATAGACTCTAAATTAATATATTTTGAACAAGATGACACATCCCTAAAGACATCAAGAAGACTAATGAAAAAACACTTCTTGCTCATGAACCCATGATGCAAGGAATACAATAAATACATTTGTTTCTTCTTTACATAAAATCATAATTACAAGTTGTTATGAAGATCGAACCTAGTTACACTTTCTTCAACACTCCCTCTTAACTAGGGAGTATTCATAATGGTACTTGGTCATTCTCAATCTAAATAATTTCTCATAAGAAGAATCAAATTGGTAACCCATCTGTATAGCATCATACTAACCAACATTATTTCCATAGCAAGGCCTCGATTGGCAGCTCTATCTCTCATCAAATCAGAGCACAATGTTGGTGAGACCAATGACTATAGACACCTTCATCATTGTCTCTCAAGGTACATACCCACTCGGGTGTTCAATGAGTATGACCTTCTAGGACTTTTCTTTTCTTGGGTTCCCAACCCTCAAAGAATATCGTTCCTCTTGCCTACTCTTGTCTTGGATGCCCTACACATCCTCAAAGAGCATCGGATGTCAGATGATTACCCAATCCTCCATTCTTTCTTGCAAATTGAAGACAAGAATTTTGTGTCTATCTATCCCTCTCAACTAGGGAGGATATCATGTGTCTTCATGGTCTTCACCTAGACTTACGGTTGTTAGTCCTTGTCTAGTGCATGACACATGAAATAGAAAAACACAACTGTCACTCCCTTTTAATCAGGGGTGATCCAATCCAAGCTCCCTCTTAATCAGGAACTTGTCAGAGCTCCCTCTTAGCTAAGGACTCTTCTATACATCAGCAACTTCTTTCTTCGTGGTTCCTTCAGCTGCTTGATCAACTTCTCTCCTTGATGTCATGAAATTTAGTTGAGCTTCTTCCTTGTAGGGCAATAGCCATCGATCACTTCCATCCTTAGTTCATCATGTCATTCCTTTCTTCATGGAAAGTGGCCTTCTTCATATCTAGAACCTTCGTTATATGACTACTTCTTTCTCATCATGCTTCTTCCATCCACCACATGAATGCTAGTTGTACTTGTATTTCCAACTCTTGTTTAAGTAGCCCTGCATTATCCAGATATTATTCAATAAATCAAAACATCATATTAAATTAAATCATACCTTACAATATGCCCCTTCATCATAACATCTTCTTGTAGGTATCAACATCCTGCACACATATTGACACATCTCCCAAAGATATCCATTGTCAAGGGTCTTCATTTTTTTCAGACTTTCACCGAAGTCTTCATATCTTTTCGGAAGATTTCCTAGTCCAATCTTCTTGGTCTTTTGGATGTTGATTGCCTTCATCATGGTTGCATATCTCAAGGTCTCTTCTTTCCTCACACATTCCATTCCCAATAGCTTTCAATCAGAGTTTCTTCATTGTAGTCAATCACCTCATACTTCATATGAGGACATATTATGTTGTTTTCATCTAGTGTGACTTATGCCTTCCTTCATCATGGTTGCATATCTCAAGATCTCTTCCTTCCTCACACATTCCATTCCCAATAGCTTTCAATCAGAGTTTCTTCATTGTAGTCAATCACCTCATACTTCATATGAGGACATATTATGTTGTTTTCATCTAGTGTGACTTATGCCTTCCTGCATCCTTTCGGAGGAGGAGATCATTTTTCTCTTGATCATGCTTCGTAAGATAGAAGCAATGATCCATGTTACCTGCAACCATATGACATGACATTATAATATTAAACACAAGCATACATACCTTATTTTACCTTCAAGTCATCGAGGCTTCTTCCAGCAATTTCCTTGATTGAAAAATTCTTCAATCCCTTGATCTGCTTCATGTCATCACATCATCATCTCATTGATTCCATAAGTTGGAGTTCTTGTTGAAACACTTGCTTCCTCTCTAGATTAGTGAACCCTACGATGAGGATTCCATCAAAGAATTTTGAGGATCTTGTATATCCCCAATTGGGAAATGACTTGATGAGCCTTCTCATAGATGACTTCTTCCTTTCCTTCAATGTCCACTGAGGTTCCCAAGAGCTATATCCTTCATGGATTTTTTTCCTTCATGATGCCCATCATGATGTCACGAGCCCTTGTTTCTAATGCTTCCGTGATGCTACGATGCATCTTATCATCATTGTCATATCTTATAGAAGCTTATGATAGGACCCTTTTGTGAGGGATATTATCCCAATCATAGAGATTTGTTACTCCCTCTTTCCTTGGCCCTTTTCTTTAGCTTCCTCCATTTATCTGGTGATGTGAGCTTCCATAATCTTAGCTATACCTATTCTACTTTGTTTGAGGATCAAACTTCCCTTTTCTTTTTGCACATGATTTAGTCCTTTACCCTTCAATACTTTTGTCATCCACTTGTCTTTCTCTATTTAGCATAGAGACCATAAGTTGTCAAATGAGGTAACCTTCTTATCCCATGGATATTCGTTACCTTGATTATCTATTAGTGCATTATGGTTATCTTCCTTTCTAGGTCTTGTAGATGGAAGATATCCTACATCCTTTCATACCCTTTACTTTCATGTAGATCAGATTTCATGTGACCGTCTTCATTGCATCTTTAGAGAATGAGTTTATCATCTACATCACTTTTGATTTCTCCAATATTGCTATGTGAGGGGATCTTTCATAAGCATCCCTTTCCATAAATTTAGAGGAGACCTATTGATATGTTTAATGGCTTCAACTTCTTAGAGGACTATGACTATCCTCCTTTTTCATGCAAGGAATCTTGATAAACCCATCCAATTCATAGATGTCCTTGCAATCATGAAGTCATTTTAACCAAACTTGAATATAGAATGAAAAGATACTCACTTGTCATGTGAAGATGAAATCTTCATCTTGATGCTTTCTTGAATGATCTCCTTCAATGAGATTCTTGCTTGAGCTGCCTGGTACAATTGAGTTCCAAGACTTTTCTTGAGACTTCCTTGCTTTGTTCAGCACTAAGCACTACTACTTTTCTAAAATGTTGAGATTACTTGACTCCCTGTGAGGGTACGAAATCGAAATCAATTATTTTAGAGTATTGTCATGATGCCCATCCGAGATGTGGCATTGTGTTCTCCCGCTGAAGTGATATTGACGTAATGTATGGTGTGATTGTATGTCCTTGTAACCTTGTTGTAGTGGTCCTTGCTGGAGTATAACCTTGCTTGAGTTGACTAGCATGAGCAAACATTTTTTAGGCCTTCAAGCATTGTTCAATACCAAGCATCGAAACTGCTTCGGACTTAAGTTATTGATATCTCTGTGGTATGACATAGATTGTAATGACACCCAATTTAGGCAAGCAATGAAACTGTGAGAGGTACTTCTTTTGACTGTGATCCAAATTCTGAGCAATGGTATTGGGACTTCACTTTATCTGAGATTACTTGATCTTGAATTGTCTTGTTGTTGTATACTGCTTGTTGAAAAATAATCTTTCAATTCCTTTAACTTGTTTTGATGCCCTTCTTGAATCAGATACTTTAGTGTCTCTTTTTGTTGCCCTTTCCTTGACTTTAGCACCTTAGCTCTGATCCCATGTTGAAGAATCTAGGGCACTTATAGTTAATGTGATTCTTCTTAGCTTGATAACTATTTGTGAGGAGTTTTAACTTTTTTTCTTCGCATAGTCTTCACTTATTATTAGAGTGTGTCTTTTTAGCTCACCAAATAGCTACCAAAACAAAAGAGACAAGAACACGTGATGTTGGCTTTCTGCCAGGGCCAAAACCTCTCCCACTTGGAGAGGAAACCCCGCACAAAATTCTTCTTATAGAGATTCCAATTGACGAATACCAAGACCTTGACCCTTGACCTATTAGGCCACTCCAAGACCAAGACACCAATCCTCTTCTACATTAATGTTGAGATCATCATCACTGTTGCTCCATCACCGAGGTCTTCATCTACAAGGTCTTCATATGTATAGGAGAGTTGAGTATAGATTCACTGATATTATGACAGTCTTATCATGACCTTTATATCTTCATCAAGAACAAGATTGTGACTGCACCTGTATGCTGAAATAATGTGTTGTTATGAGTTCCTTCAATTATGCCGAGGCAGTGTGTTACTGTGAGATCTTTCCATCATACCGAGTCAATGTATTACTATGAAATACTTCCATCATGCCTACTTAGTGTGTAGTATAGAAGGATTACTTAGATCATCCTTACTATTGTTATGATAGTGCTTAGATTTGTACTGAAGAGGAGACTGTGTGCTTCCATCATGCCAAGAGTATCTCACTGTATCATCCATCCGAAATTGCAGTGACACTTCCTCATCTGAGATCCTGAACTGTTGCTCCTAATCCGAAATTCTTGCACCTCCTGTACCCATCCGAGATTGCAGATAAGTCTGAGTTTCTTACTGCACTTGTCCGAGATTTCAGAGCTCCTGTACCTTCATCTGAAATCTCAAAGACATCTTAGATTCTTGTTTCCTGTGGTGAGCTTATCAGGCTATTTATAGTTGTCATGTCTCTATAAATAAGCCGACATGACAGTGAAGTGTTGCCTCACGTCATTTGAGCCGACATGACTATTCTTTATATCATTTTGCTGGCCGACTTGATTGCATTTGACATCATTTTGGTTGTTGCTCTTCTCAAGAGAATTGTGCTTGTCTTGGAGGGTTGTTCTAGACTAGTATCCATTTACACATATGCTCAAGAAGAGCTCCTTATACATAACTTTGACTCTTTGATTTCCCTAGACCTATGAAATGAGCAAGAAACTCATTCTTATAGTTTACAAAATAATATTTCTTTTTCTTCACAAGTACAAAGATCAAAATTAAATTTGTAAATATCGAACCTAGTTACATTTTCTTCAACACATTCCTCCATTAGGCCCACATAGGGCTAGCTCTCCCCTTCCCCTTGCCCACACCTTGAGCCGGGCCTGGAATGATGCCCCGGAGGTTGATGCAGCTAAAAAGAAAAGTAAAAGCATAATTGGCCACATTCAATAGGAAATGTGCCACAAAATGAAAAAGATGGTTGGAACAAACACATTTAGCACGTGGGCAAAACCCAATACATGAGCTCTACCCCATTATCATGGCCATCACCCTAGTTCTTACAGGTTCTATGAGCCTTCTTCATCATATAGGAAACTTTGATTGTCCCAACCCCTAGTGGGCAATGAACCGCCCTACCTTAAAAGGGGCTATCCACTGCTATACCACACACATCATGCTCTTACCCCTTGAGCCCCGAGCTGTTAATTAAAAAAAATCATAAAAGGAAAAAGACGTATAAAGAAGGGTGGAAAAATCTAGCTCGAAGCACTTCATGTACCACGATTTCTCCCTTCTTCACTAGCTACACTTGTACCCCAGCATGTGGCCCAAGGATGTCCCTTTTCATTCCCTACTCCATTCATCTATTTACCACATGCCACCACCTTTGAAGGATATAACTTCAACATATTATCCCCTTTCGAAGTAGAAGCCACTTAATAGGATACTTGGTTAACCCCATTTGGAGTTTTGAGACATTAGCACATGCCAAAGCCCATTATGGAAGGACATGCCATTATGAAGTCTCCACCTGTTGTCCATGGTTCGTAAGCTCTTTTACTTGATTTCCTTGATGACTTGTTGTACTGAGAGGCTAGGGGGTGCATTGGATTTTATGCAGGATTGCAAAGATCCCCATCGTGAGTTTGGTTTCCCTATACAGGGTCCTAACCCTCCAGAGGGCTACATTGGCACATGTAGGGTGTGTGTTGAGAGCCATGGGAATCCACAAAAGTAGACAACACTCCATGGATCTCCAGAGATGTTTAGAGATTGCTCAAGATTCACCTATTGAAGAGGGAAGATGCACCTAGTTCACCTTTGCCCAGCATGCCCCACAGTTGTACCATGCACTTGGCAGATGACCCAAGACTTGTATGTTGATGTGGCATCACTTACACCATCATCTGAAGCCCTACAAATGGACTACATGCATCTTCGACTTACTTGGACACCCATGAGGTCACTTGTGTGCCCTTACAGCATTAGGAGCGCCACAGGTTTATTATGTGGAGAACAAGGGGCCAACCCCTTTTCCATTACTTTTGGAAATCAAACTCATCATTTTGGCACTTATGGACTTCATCAAGCCTCTTAGAGAGCCCAACGACATGCATTATTGATTATTCGACCCCTTGGGATGCTTATTATTTTATTTATGAGCTAGTTTGGTGGGCTTGTCACCAATAAATAGTTATTTGCACATTCGTTTAGTTGATGGGCTAATGTAGGCTCAAATTAGGTAATTCAAACTCCTAATGAGTGTATAAATAGCAGAGACGTGAATTCATTTGTATCGTCACTTGGATTGGATCATATATTCTTGTGAGATTTTCGCTATCTTTTGAGTATGAGACTTTTTGGATGAATGGATGAATTTCGATGTTTGGTTATTCTTCTTTGTCTTGGAGCTTCTATGATTGGCATATCTTGGTGATTAGATATATTCTTCTTACATGTAAGTACTATGTTAATGCTATTTTGATTCTTTATTTTGCTTCATTCATAATATTGGGATTTTCACTATTCTAGGGTTAATTTTTTGTTTTTCTTGGAACGAAAATGTGGAAATTAAATCTCTAAATAGTGATGTATCAAGATTGGGCCATGTTTGAATGAATGAATGTTCCTAGAAACATCCTTGTCTTGACAAGTCACCAAATATTGTTGAGCGAAGTATAAACAACCTGAAGCTACTTCCATTAAGCCCTAATGTCCAATGAAGTTGCCTTTTAGGCCTCCTTGACAAGTGGAAATCAATCCAAACTCTAAATCTTCCATGACTCCATCTCTCCCAAAGGACAAAGCACTGGTCCTCCTCTGGTGATCACTTTAAAGCTTATTTCTTTCACCTTCCCCTCTTTTCTAGGCCTAGCCTACATAGGTCACCTAGGGCATCAATTATCTCACAATCTAGCCATCCAAATGCTTCAATATTTAGACCACAACTGCACTGGTGTGTCATCAAGAAGCCCTCCAAATTTCATGATATTCTGACGTTGGGATCTTGAGATATCGCAAGCCCTAGCTCAAAGACCAATCCTTGCCCTTGGTTTTCTTTGAGCGAGGAACCTCACTGGGATCCTTGCATTGACTTTAATTGAAAATCCATTCCTTGATGCCTTCCCCTCCCTAATTAGGTCAAGTATATCATTGGTTGCTAAATCCTATCCTCTTGACCTAACCTCAGGTCCACTTGGCCCCATGTGGTCCCATGCACTATCAAGGTTAATTCTTCAAAGATCACCCAGAAGCCAAGTTTCCACAAGAATTCTAGGGCTTAGGGATCTCTTTTATAAGACACATACTCAAAACCTAACCCTTGAAATTTCCCCAAGCCGTTCCTAGAGAGCATTCCATCTTGTCTTCCAAGACAAGCAAGCCACAATCTTGAGCCTCTCTTGTGAATAGGGTTCTAGGATCACCCTTCATCCTATCTTTGATCTATTCATCTTTGTGATCCTTATCATACCGAGTCTCCTCCCATCACTGGAAGTTCGTAAAGAGTAGGGAGATTTAGCTAAGGTGACAGTGGACTATTGCTCCATTGTTGCCCTTGACCTAGCAATTGTCCCTTTAGGATTCCCACCTAGGACCTTTGCTAGTTTGAGCGGTAACATTTTGCCGTCGTTGTTAGGGACACAAGACGTGTGTTTTGTTGCCCGTACAACATATTGACATATCCTTATTGGCGACTCCACTGGAAGAACGAAGCCTTGGTTCTTCATTGAAATTCAAACTCAATGCTTGTAGGGTGAAGCAAGCATTTGTTAAGGCAAAGTTAGTTCACCCTAGAAAATCCCATGATATCAATATATAAAGATCAATGGCTTCTAAAAAGCTTCATGAGTGGCTTCTTCCTTTGGATATCACATGGGTTCCAGGATACCCAAATGGCCTGGATTAGAGGTTTCTGCAAAATATGCTACAACTCAAGGGTGATCCATCCATAGCAATAGACCACATAGCAAAACTTATGAAGCATGCTTCTGAAGTTAATGTGGTCCGTCTAGATAGCCTCATGGAGTTATTTATTGCTTCTATTGAATGTCAGCACTGAGGTTGGTGTGAGCCTGAAAGCATTTCATCGTTTATCAAGTTGCTCAACAAATTCATAGAGTATAAAGGACCTGTTGTCGCACAAAATGTCTAGGCACCGCCACAACGGCTCAGATCGGGGGCTGTCACTCTGATCCCCAATCTCTTTTTTTTAAGTTGTCTCCCTACAGGAAGCTACGGGGGGTAGACCCTATGGAAAAATGGAATGAAGAAGAACTAGTTGGGAACCAACCAGTTCGGGAGACACAGTGAAGCGATCAAGTACTTGATTAAGATTTAGCAAGACTTGTAGGATTTGATTAGATTTTAAACGATTGATACCAGTGCCTTATGGAGTCACGATTTTGCTAGGGAAATTAAGACCAAGTAATTAATTAGCAACTGCTACTTAGATGAATGACTATTTTATACGAAATGCAGATCCTAAAGCTAATGTGAGATGCAAGAATCTTGGTTAATTTTAGTTAAATGCCTATTTAAATGTGAACCCTTCAATCATTTCTGTATTGAGCCTGATTTCATGGTAATTGGCAGAGAGAAGATCAGGTAAAGCACACTAAGGTGTGATTAACGATACCTCTCCTGAAATTCTAACATACTCGGTGCCTTGGACGCTGCAGAGAACTATGGCTCTGATGACTGCAAGGTCATCGTTTTAAGTACTATTAAAACAGGGTTCTCAAGAAAAGACGAATGAAGATCTATCTGTCTATCGACCAAGCTTATGCATGGAAGTAAATTTTACTATGCAAAGTTAACTTATATGCAAATGCACCAGAAGATGAGATGAAGTTAAACTCGAGAATGAGAAAACACTTATCCCGCAAAATCCCTCAATTACCCAAATGAAATGCTTGTCTTTTTTTAGATGGAGACTTAGAAAATAAACTCTTGAAGATACTATAGTTAAAACACCAGCTTATTTCAAATCTTCTTGATACAATTTAGCTCAAAGAGAACAAAAACAACTTTGCAATTTGATATCAATGTCAACAGATGCTCAAAAAAAATACTCAGTTTATGAAACAAAGGATATGCATTTTATCACAATTCCATGACAAAGTACTTAATTTTCATAAATTAATTCTTAGGACAGCAGTAAAAAAAACTTTATGACAGCAGCAATATGACAATGAAAACAGTAAGCTATCAATGATATCTGTATGCCAAAAATTTACCGAAAGTTTTCCAAACTTGCCCACATGAATTATCAAAAAATTTCAGTCTGCTATGATGTGATTTCCGGAATTATATTAGATCTGATATACTTATCACAGCTAGCAATTAAAACATGAAATAAGCCTAATGATGAATATCCAACTCAAAAAATTAATTCCTCAATGTATTAGACAACTTAGGAACTGATTTTAGGCTAACCCACATGAAATTTTTCCACTGTTATATTTCAGACTTCAGAAACAGAAATATTCAAAAATAACAGTGACCCAAAATGTAGATCTAGGCCAAATACTTGATACACATCAAACATAAATGACTTATAAATGTATTTAGCAATTTTTTAGTTAATTTCAAACCACTTAAATATGTTTTTCACCACTATTAGAAAGGTATATGACTGTTGTAGCAAACAGTGAGGACAAAGGTGGTTTGGAGATCAAACCCTTAGGCCCTAGGCCTTGAAGATCACTTGCCCAAGTTGCCAAAAAAAAATTAATATCTGAAACACAAATTTTTACCAAATTTTCTGCAAAAACCCACCAATGATTAGCTTCAGGAAATCAAATATTCAAATCAGAAATGGAGCAAGGGAATCTAGGGCCAATGATAGCTAGCAATAGGCCCAATAGAACTAGCATTGAGCTAGGAGAAAGCAGATCTGGGCTTAGGAGCCCCAAAACTTGAAACCCTTGCTCTGAAAAAAATTATTTTACTTCAGATCTTGAGATTTATTGCAAAATCTTTAATGGTTGGCCTTGTAAAAATATTTGGGATAAGATATTGCCTTCCAGGGCTTAGATCTGTCTCAAAACCCCCAAATCTGCTTGAAAAATCTCAGATCTGAAGATTTACTTGGTTGATTTCACATATCTATTCCTACAAACAATCTTTGAGCCCAGATCTTGCCCTCTAGGTTCTAGATCTAGCTCGGATATGAAGATTTACTGGGCTGATTTCTTAGATCTATTCCTGCAAACAATATTTGAGCCCAGATCTTGCCCTCCAACGTCTAGATCTAGCTCAGATCTGAAGATTTTCTTGGTTGATTTCTCAGATTTATTCCTGCAAACAATCTTTGAGCCCGGATCTTGCCCTCCAAGGTCTAAATCTAGCTCAGATCTGAAGATTTACTTGGCTGATTTCTCAGATCTATTCCTGGACAAGTGAAAGGAGAAAAACCCAATACCCAATATGTACAAAAATAGAGAAAATCTAAAAAACCCAAGTGTTAAAATTCAAAATTATGTTACAAAAATTTCAGATCTACACAAGTAAATAACAGATCAATACAAATAATTTACAGATCTATACAAATAAATAACAGATCTATCAGATCTGAGGAGTATGAGTCCAACTCTGCTGCTAGATCTGATAATCTAAGGCTCTTAATAACTAGATCTATCAAAATTTCCACAAAATATTTAAAAGATTTTGAAATATTAGAGGTACTAGCTCAAAAATACCCTGCAGAAAAAATATTATCGTTAGATAAATCCCGAGGCTTATATGGAGTAGTCTCTTTAGAAAATGTGTTGAGAGTTAGTTGGTCCAACCGAAAACTATCCCCAAACGCTCAATGCAAACCTGAGAGATCTTCTACAAACACTAGATCAACCATCAAATCAAGTAGAGAAATAGAACAATAATAAAATTCTGAAGAAATAGAGATGTTTGCTACTTCAATCAAAATTAAAAATGTTACCCTAGATCCAACAAACTGAATAAGATACGTGTATTTATATTATTCTAAGAGAGCTATTGATTGATAGTTTTCACATAATATTAAGCAGAACTTAAAACAATGTTACCATAAATTCATGAAGATGAACACTACAGCACATTGAAACCCCAAATACTTTTGCATTAATTCAAAAAAGTATACAAGATAGCTTGAAAGCTTAGTACACGATCCAGAGATCGAATGATCCTGACTGACAAAATGACCTCCTATTTAAAGATAATTTCTCCAACGGCTAGTTCAAGTGATCCTCGTCAAAGCAATCTCGACCGTTGATGAGGATTAAAATTTCTTTTAATCTCATCCGTCGAAATTTTAAATATTGAGGAAATTTCGAATTTTTCAATTAAATGCATTTTAATTAATTCAAAAATTAAATTTTTGAATTAATTTCCTCA
>APFE031268400.1:39980-51400 GCA_000404065.3 Pinus taeda
GAACCCACAAATTTTGCCTTTGGAAAATTTAAATTTACCTAGGACCTATAATTAATTAAATTTCTAGCTTAGGATTTTAATTAATTTTGTCCAAAAAATTTAATTAATTAACCTATGAGGAAATAAATTATTTTTCTAACCCTCAAGACACTTTACATCATGATTTTTACATTTTTTACATCTCAAAGGGGAAAACCCATTTGCAAAAGACCCTCACAGACTACCTAGTTCTGTGACACAAAATATAATCTAGCAAATCAAGCAATTTGTAATAAAATAACATAACCAAATAGTTATGATTATTCCCAAATCACTTTTACATAGACTCGATCTAGAACACTAGGACTCCCCTAAGATCCCAGTGACAAAATCCATTCCGAATTTGGGGTAAGGCTGAAGGAAAACTCTGTCGACCATCCAAGAATGGATGGATAAGACAAAAAAACTCCCGGAATGTAGATCGTCACCAGAAAAGTAGGTTTACCTAGGTAATTACATACACGACACGGATCTGCTGAGATTATTTGCATTATACACATGTAAACTGGGTTTACATTATAAGATGATGATTAAGTTGATGATGATAGTTGGACGGCACAAACACATCAATCAGGCGTTATTCCTTTTGCAAAAAAGGGGGTGTACTGCTATGGGTCGTTGACACGTAGTGGTCAGCAGGACCCTAATTCCAACCTAATGAAACTACGTGTGAAAGCCCAGAGGAAGCCCTTTGAAGGAAAGGTCCAGTCTCATTAATCAAGATGAAGCAGTTGGAGATAACGTTGAGGATCTTAGTGATGAGCAGGAAGATGAGTCATCATTAGGTCCACATAATGACCAAGAAATCACAAGTACTAGGAATGATGAGTTTATGTAAAATTAAATTGAGACCAACCTGACCTTTCGGAAGGATATTACTCCTGATGACTCCTCTTTTGAAAACCTTGAGAAATCTAATCCCATTAGCCCCCTGGAAGATGACACTGAAAATTATTTCCACATTGAAAAGGAGAAATGGGAAGTTGTTGGGCCTCAATTTGACTATGCCCCCATTTATGATACCGACAAAGAAAATGAGGCTAAGATTAGTTTTCCCTTTATCCCGGGCATTACTTGCGATGATAGATCCATCGATACCCTTGGGAAGGAGAATTATTATTTTCCCTTGCATGAAGAGGGACAGTTGGAAGCAATTGATTCACTTTTAATGAAAACCCAATATTTGGTGTCTATAATGAGTAAAGCAATGAGGCTCCTACCTACCCACCTTAAGATTATATATTCAAATCACTTGAGCACTTAGATTACGATTTTGGGGAAGGAAAACCTGTTGACTATGACACTTCACCCTTCCCTTTGCCTTTCCCTATTGTTCACCATCTTGAGTCTTCCTCAAGTAAGTCCCTCATCCCTTTTGGTATAACCTCGAGTGACCATGACCCTTTTCCCCTCCTGAATACGCTGTCAAGGAAGAACCCTGTTGTCGCAAAGAATGTCTAGGCACCGCAACAATGGCTCAGATCGAGGGCTGTCGCCTTGATCCCCAATCTCTTGTTGATTTGGGGTAGCATCGGATGTGCTCTAGCCACGAAATTTGGTGAAGAGGTTGGGGCAGATGAAATCTCCAATACCTAGAAAAGGTTTGGGTAGATTCTAAACAAATCAGGAGATATTAAAATAATTAATATTTTTAATGGAGTCCCTCAAGTTGAGTCTTCCTCAAGTAAGTCCCTCATCCTTTTTGGTATGACCTCGAGTGACCATGACCCTTTTCCCCTCCCAAATACGCTGTCAAGGAAGAACCCTGTTGTCGCACAGAATGTCTAGGCACCGCGACAATGGCTCAAATCGAGGGCTGTCACCCTGATCCCCAATCTCTTGTTGATTTGGGGTAGCATTGAATGTGCTCTAGCCACGAAATTTGGTGGAGAGGTTGGGGCAAATGAAATCTCCAATACCTAGAAAAAGTTTGGGCAGATTCTAAACAAATCAGGAGATATTAAAATAATTAATATTTTTAATGGAGTCCCTCAGTCTAAACTTAGGGAAAAATAAAATATTAAAGTGTATTAATATGAATTTGTGTTAGAGAGGTCCAAAAGATAAGGATCAAACCAAATCTAATCTTAACCGTTGATCAGGGACTTAATCTCGACCATTGATATGTCAACAAGAGAAGTATAAGAGGAGGCTTGAGGGCCACTTGGAGAGTACACCAGATGATTAGTCATTCTAATCTCTAGAGCGAGGTTTGCTAGGAAAGATAGAATCAGTGATCGAAAAGCAGCTGAGGGGCATTGAGTACGGAGAGACTGAGAGGCAGAGATAGTGTCGAGAGAGCAGCAGAGAAACCAGAGATAGTGACGCAGGAGCATCCTGTGCTCACGTAGGACCACGCAGACGCAGCTAAGTGCTGCCCAGAGCACCAGAGAGGCCAGCGTAGCTGACGCAAAGGGTCAGAGAGTTGACGCAAGACCTCCTGGGGCTGACGCAGGCCTATATAGGCTGACGCAAGGCCAGCACTAGGCAAGAAAACGCTGACGCAGTCCAAAAAGGCAGATGTTGGGGTTTTTAGGGCAGATTTGTGCTGAGTAGCTGCCGGAAGGATTATCCAGGGTTTTAGCCAGAGGATTTGTTAGAAACCGAGAGGTATTACTGCCAAGCAAATTCTCTGTTGGGTAGGCTAGTTTCGGCACCCATATTGTACTCTAATAATGCTTATAAGAAAACCCTCAGATAGTTGCACCGGTTTTCTCACATTGGGTTTTTTCGGGGACATTAATCCAAAAATAACGGTGTCATATAGCGTGTTTGTTTCTGTTTCTTTAATTGTTGATCTGCAATATGTTGAGCATGCACTAGTGTTTATTTTCAGTATTTACATTGTAAATAACTTGTTAAGGAAAATAACAAGTAGGTAGGAATAAATCAAATAAAGTGCATGGAGGGTTTCTAACTAAGTAAAATTAGAAACTTCAACATGGTATCAAAGCATGAATGCAAATCACAGGAGGACTAAGGACATCAGCCGAGCAGAGCAATAGCAGCAAAAAACAGTTGTCCCGAGGTGACAGAAGTTGTTTCTAACAGAGCAGCGACAAGGAAGGGTGATGCAGTGCCTGCATCATCAAGGGTGAGCCGGGAAGAGGCAGCACAGAGGCGAAGGAAGGCAAGAGAAGCTTCACGCAGAGCCACGCAGTAGTTGGGAGGGATAATGCAGTTGGCTGAGGAGGCCGGGTTACAGTTCCAGGATTGCGCAGAGCCTAGGAGCTCTCACCTTCAGGTTGCTGGGGTTTAGAAGGCTGCAGGAATATTGCAGAGTGGAGATGGTGAGGTATTGTAGTCAGAACAGTACATGACAAGGCAAGGCCAGAGGAGTTGCTACTAAGGGTTCCTAGCCGAGGAACCTAGATCAGTGGTGCGGTTACACAAGATGATCAGAGTAGGGGGCATCTCGACAAGCGACAAAAGGATTTCTAGGGGGGAAATCAGGACTCCGAGGGAGGTCCAGAAAAGAGATTCCAAACAGGAAGTAGAGACTCAGAGGAGTCGAACAGAGAACTTCCAGGAGGGAAGTAGAGGAGCATCATGGCACTACACCGAGTAAGAGACTAGGATAGACTGGACGAAGCATCGAACTTCACAGTTTGGAAGGCCAAAATCTTATTCGTACTTGACAAGAATCGTGTCAAGAACTTCGCCTTGAAAGTAATAGCTGTCCCAGTCGACCCCAGTGATAATGACAGGTACGAGGAGGCGATGACAAGGGCCAAGAGCATTATCCTTGACGGGGTCAAGGGCCAAGAGCATTATCCTTGACGGGGTCAAGGATCATGTAGTACCACACATAGCCGAGAAGGAAACGACATTTGAGATGTGGTAGGCTCTCAAGAAGTTGTACCAGCATACTTCTATGCAGAGAAGAATGTTGCTTGAGAATCAGATGAGGTCGTATCAGATGAAGAAGGGACAATCGATTGACACCTTCCTCGGAGAATTGAATGACATTCGAGATCAGTTGACTACTATAGGGGTGACACCGAATCAGGCGTTGATGGTGAGGACGGCCCTGAATGTTGTCCCAAAAGACTGGGAGGTATTTGTCCAAAGTATATTGGGCAGAGGGACACTTCCACCTTGGGACGAGATGTGGGCAGCTCTTTGCCAGGAAGAGATCACACGGTAGTCGAAGACAGGTAGCAGTAGCAAGGGGATCAAAGTCAAGCAGGAGGAGGAAGACTTGGCCCTAGCATCTGAGGGAAAGCAGGAAAAGCGAAAGAAGAAAGATCTCTCCAAGATCAAGTGCTTCCACTGTGGGGAGTTGGGTCATTATGCGACCCAGTGTCCGAGGAAGAAGAGTAAGGGAGAGTCTTCCGAGACTAAGGCAGTGCCAACACGGGCAGAGAAGGAGGTTTTGACAGACGATGCATGTGCCATGAGTGCACACACGCCACTTGAGCAAAAGTGGTGAAACATCGAGCTATAGTCAGATGAAGTACAGGCGATAACGGGCAAGATCCTCGAGGAACACAGCCTCTTGGATTAGACCTTGCTATAGAAGCCCCGAAGAGGAGTAGCAAGACTGGCTAAGTCGAGTAGACACGGATGCGAATGGAGCGGCAGAGAGAGCTACAGTGTAGGAGTCCCGAGACAGCGCAGGGCTAGCAGGCTGCAGCAATGCGAGAGGCACAGGAGTGTTGCACCAGTGCAAGATGGCACAAAGAGGTGTGCAATGGTGCGAGATGCAGGGAGTTGTTGCAGCAGCGCAGAGGTCAGAGAGGGAGCACTTCTCAGCAACAAAGGGAGCTTCAGCATCTGTGGATGTCTCTAGCCCAACAAGGAGGTCACACTGGGAGATCAATTACTTACTTCTCAGTAACTGAGTTGCAGTGCAGCAGTGGGCAGCATAATGCAACATAATGAGAGGAGGCGCAGTGCGGATGTAGTGCTGGGAGAAAGGACCAGCAGCAGCACAGATGCAGAGGAAGCTGTCGTACAGATGCAGCAGTGGCAGTGGGAAAACCATGGGTAGTAGTACAGGATGCAGCGGTAAAGAGGATGTTGGGCAAGAAGGCATAACATTAGCACAGATACCGATGACGGATGATCAGAGTAATACTTAGTGAGTAGTATTGCTAGAGCACAGTCCTCGCTAAGAGGGAGTGTTGATTTGGGGTAGTATCGGATGTGCTCTAGCCACGAAATTTGGTGGAGAGGTTGGGGCACATGAGATCTCCAATACCCAGAAAGGGTTTGGGAAGATTCTAAACAGATCAGGAGATATTAAAATAATTAATATTTTTAATGGAGTCCCTAAGTCTAAACTTACGGAAAATAAAGTATTAATGTGTATTAATATGAATCTGTGTTAGAGTGGTCCAAAAAACAGGGATCAAACCAGATCTAATCTTAGCCGTTGATTAGGGACTTAATCTCGGTCGTTGATATGTCAATAGGAAAAGTATAAGAGGAGGCTTGAGGGTCACTTGGAGAGTACACCAGATGATCAGTGATTCTATTCTCCAGAGCGGGGTTTGCTAAGAGAGATAGAATCAGTGATCGGAGAGCTACTGAGGGGCATTGAGTACAGAGAGACAGAGAAGCAGAGATAGTGCCGGGAGAGCAGCAGAGCAGCCAGAGATAGTGACGCAGGAGCAGCTAGTGCTCATGTAGGGCCACGAAGAGGCAACTACGTGTTGCGCAGAGCACCAAAGAGGCCAGCATAGCTAACGCAGAGGGTCAAAGAGTTGACACAAGCCTCCTGGGGCTGACGTAGGGCTAGCATTGGGCAAGGAGAGGCTGACGCAGTCTAGATAGGCAGACACTGGGGTTTCTGGGGTAGATTTGTGCTGAGTAGCTGCCGGAAGGATTATCTAGGGTTTCAGCCAGGAGATTTGTCAGACACCGAGAGGTATTACTGCCAAGGAAATTCTCTGTTGGGTAGGCCAGTTTCAGCACCCAAATTGTACTATGATATTGCTTAATAAGAAAACCCTCAAATAGTTCCATTGGTTTTCCCGCATTGGGTTTTTCCGAGGACATTAGTCCAAAAATAATGGTGTCATATGGCATGTTTGTTTCTGTTTCTTTTAGTTGTTGATCTGTAATATGTTGAGCATGCACTAGAGTTTATTTTCAGTATTTACATTGTAAATAACTTGTTAAAGAAAATAACAAGTAGGTAGGTATAAATCAGATAAAGTGCATGGAGGGTTTCTAAGTAAGTAAACTTAAAAACTTCAACATCTCTCCATATAAGTTGGCTCCCAACAGCAAGCTAAGTGTAATGTCCCTTCCTAAATTATTTTGGAACAGGATTAATTTATATATTTTGGGGTTGATTTTGGAGGTGATGGGGCTCATTCGCTTTTTATTAGGAGATTAGACTAGGAGAAGTTATTTTGTTGTGGTTAAATTACACATGGGAGCCACCCACACTAGGGAAAGACACACTTCCTAGTTTGGTTTGCATGAAGGTGGTTAAGTGAGGGCCCACGATGGAGGTAAAATTGGAGGGAAAAGTGTTCCACGAAATCTATATAAGGAACGTAGCTCTCCTCATTTCATTCATCTTATTGGAGTATATTGATTTCTCTTTGGTTGCTCGAGTTGCTTAGCTGAGTCACTGGTTGTTTAGCACAAGTTCTTCAAACGAAGAGCTCACACTTTCTTCAGGGGACTTCGAGTGCCACCCTAGGAATTTTTTCTTCATTTCTTCAAGAGGATCACATTATGATTCCCAGTAGTAGCATTCCCTTCCAGGTTGTGCGTATTACTGGGGGACGCAGTGGAGAGGAGGTTGAGTGCATTGGTGGTGATTAGCAGTGGAGATTTGACGTGAGATTTTCCAGAGAGGAGGCTAGGGAGGATTGTCAGCATCGAGGAGAGATTGGGAGCTGATTGAGCTTCTGGCTTGGCAGTGTGACTTTCGCACTACCCGGCGCGCAGAGGCAATGTGTGGGAGCTCATTTGGTGGGTAGAGTATTAGTCCTTGAGGCTGAGCTTTGTCGTGGAGGTTAGAGGAGATATTTGGAGTGATCTTTGCTTCCATTTCAGAGCTTGTAGGACTTCGTGGCCATTCTTTGCAAGTCTTATTTCTGGAGTTGTTTGGACAGTGTGGGCCAAACCATTTCCAGGTTTTTCTAGGTTTTTGAAAAGGATCCTATATATAAAGTTTCATATTCTTCTGAGTATCGAAAGTGAGTTTTTCAACTGTATCTTTAAAGCAAACAATGTAGAATCACTGGGGATTGCACAGTGCCTTTGGGGGTCGATTTTGGAAGTTCAAAATTGGGCCAAACCATTTATGGGTTTTTGTGGGTTTTGGCCAAGGCATTCATGGATAAGTTTCATCACTTTCTAAGCACTGGAGGTGGGGTTTCTTGCAGCTCCTTTCTAGCCAGCAGTTGTAGTTACTAGGAGACAGCGCAGAGCATTAAAGGAGCAGTTCTTTCCAGAATTGAGATTATAGTTTGACACCTGAGTTTTGTCAAGCTTTCCCTTGAGGCAAGCCAAGGTGCATTTTCCACACTATTGTACTTGCTGCACTCCAATAATAAATTGGCTCAATTGGTTCACATTTCTGTTGTGTACTGAGTATTTGTTGTTCGTTTAATTTTTATGTGTATGAATCGCATTTGCTTTTGTATATCACTGTTTGTTCCAAATTTTCTGCATTTGGGACATTACAATGGTATCAGAGCATGATCTTGGTCTAGCTGTGGGAAACTAAGCCAGAAGATCATGGAAGCTTTGGGAATGAGTGCACAGTGATGGGTGAAATCAGAGATAAACCCATGGCTCAAGGGAAATCCAGTATGCAGAAATTCTGGGGTAGAATTGACGATGAGCAGTTAGCCCAATTGAGGACGGTGACAGAGCAAACCCATCCTCACCCTTACAACAAAGACGTTAGAGGTGAGCAGGTCGTGGGGATGCAGCCGTCTACATCATGTGGGGAAAGTTGACCAGATCAGGGCACCAGATCTCCTGAAAAGGAGCAGGCAAGGCAAAGACAATTAGAGGGTGAGACCAGGGGGCGCTTTCGCTAGTGGAGACCTGGCTTTAGATATCAGGAGCCTGAGGAGGAGGTTGAGCATGATGCTAAAATCCCACATGATGGTGAGGAGCACATCGATATATCCGGTGTGGCACAAGAGTCTCCTTTATTAGAGACCTCTTTGATAGCCCCAATTGACACCTTGGTGGAGAAGATAGAGCCTACGCACATAGAGCCATCTGTTGAGGAGGAGCCACCCATAGACGACATGCCAACGTTTGTTGAGGTATTTGAAGTTGTGATCGAGTTTACAAGCGATAGATGCCCACAACAATTCCACCAGTTTCAGGCCGACCTTCTAGCATTAAAAAGGAAGGTTGCATTAGTGCGTGAGGCTATTTTGCAGCAGAACGAGGCGCTGGAGGGCACGAGAGCGGTTTGTGCCTGTTGACACCTAATCATCAGGATTGGGTGAATAAGTGTAACTGATGTAAATAAATAATAAGAAATATGAATAGTCACCGGGAGATGAAGTGAACAATCTCTCCCTCATGTATATAATAAAGACCAACCTGAATGAATATGAATGAATTGATTTTGAGGAGTTACTGCCTGGTCTGACATGGTATCAGAGCCAGCTGCCAAAATTAGCTTTTGTGTAACTCCTGGTGTCAATTTCCTGCCTATGTTCAGCCTATTTTGCAGAACTCACACCTCTGCCTGGTGTCAGTTGCCTGAAGCCTGCTCCATCCAGTGTCATATACGTTTTTGAACAGTCCGCCCTCCAACCGTTCTGCTCAGTGACAACTGCATATGCGTTGGAACTACCAGGACAACGGCCAAACAACTATTGGGACTTCTCGGGCTTCCATTACGCCTCTCCAAAACTATTGCAGAAAGCGATGTGCGCCATGAGAGGTAGGGTACCATAAAGTACCGATTTTCTTTTTCGATCGGAGGTGCAGCTAATTGAACTCATAGCATGTTTTAGGAGGTTCCAACAAACAATCGTTTTGCTACAGAGCTTCCTCTATCCCTATGTATTTGTTGCCTGATCTGCGAAATTCGTCTTTCACAACTTTGGCACAGAGTCCACACACCCATTTCCCGTAAAACATGTCTCGGATGAGGGCTATGTAAGCAGGCGTGCATTCCTCCATTTTGCCCACAGCATTTGCAACTCACCACCTCTACTTCCACTCCGCATTTTCCTTCGAAATGATCTACCAAATTCATCATCTCTGATGCAAATTTCTTTTCACCCAACGCCTCTGCCAATTCCTTGTCCGCTTGCGTCCTCCTTGCTGAAGTTCTAATTCTTGAAACGCTCCATACACAGACCTCCGTTGAGTTGCTCACTCCACGTTGCTCCCAACAATAAGCATTGGTAATACGCAGACCTCCCCTCCTCTCTACTACCATACGCAAGTTTTTCATTACCTTGAAGAAGTTCTGGTCTGTTGTGGCTAGTGGTAGGAGCGCTAGTGGATCTATATATAGTATATGCTTCCTGTGCATTAAACATTTTTAAAGACTGCATTAAACATTTTTTGAAGATTGCGTATGCATGCTCTGAATGCCTTTTATTTGGTGCATTGGATTTTTTTGTATGGTATCCATGGTGCATGTGTTGAGAAAAGATGTCATTAAAAATCGGTTGAAATCTTATATGTTGAGCCATATATAATGGGCATATAATATATGAAGTGCACGTCAACTTTTGAAAATTTTCTATCAGCAGAAGTATTTTTACAGCACTCAGATTTTACAATGCATTCAATCATATCCATTGTGGGAATAGTTCTCACTGGCAAGGAGAACTATCTTGAGTGGTCCCGGATGATAAAACACACCCTCATTTTCAATGAGTTGCGGAAAGGAGTGTGTGTTGGAGACGAAGACAAAGAACCAGAACAGCCTACCTCAGACAAAGAGTTCGCCATTTGGGAAAATAAGAACAGCAAAGCCTATGCATTAATTGCAGCGTCTATAAGTGAAGAGGTGAGTCACCATATTTCGCCATTTTCAACTGCTTTTGAAGCCTTACAAAAGCTTAAAGAACTTTATGACTCGCATTCTGCACTTGAAGTTGTTCAACTCGTGATTAACCTCTTCACTCTTGAATTACAAAATAATAATCCTCTTGCTCTTGCATCCGAAGTAAAATCTATAATGCATGATATCAAAGCCACTGAGGTTGAATTAGATATTCCTCTTATCGCTTTTCTCAAGGCATTTTATCCTACTTACTCCAATTAGCTTGAGTCATTGCAAGCAAATGGAAATCTCAAAGATATTACCTTTGACTCTCTTGTGAAAAAATTTGCTGAAAGAGAGAAAGCTTTTGGAAAGAAGACAGCCCCTGAATCTTCTGAAGAGGTTGTGTGCCTTGCTCATAAAGAAAAGAATCTTGCCCAAGATTCTTCCAAAAGAAGAGGTGGTTGAAGAGGAAGAGGAAGATATTTCAGAGGCAGAGGGGGCAGACACTCTCAAGGAGAAGAGTCAGAGTTGCACTGCATACGCTACAAAAGAAATGGATCACATGATGCCTCTACGTGCAAGTTACCTTGGGACAAAATTGAGCAGCAAAGAAACCAACCCAAAGATAAAACTAATGACACGAACAAAGGTAAAGCACCTGAATCAGCTCATTATGTTGTGGCACAATGTAATATTGGAGTAAATGAAGACTTATTTAATGCTTCACTTGCTTCTTGGAAAAATGATTGGTTGCTTGATTCAGGAGCAACTTGCCACATAACTCATAGAAAAGATTTTTTGAAGACTTTACTAACAATGTTGATGGAGCAATATACTTTGCAGACCAATCAAAAATCAAGCCATCAGAGCATGGCACAATCAGGCTTAAATTGCCTGGCCTTCCAGACTTTCTTCTACATCATGTTCTATATCTCCCACAGCTGAAGAGAAACTTGTTGTCCTTGGTCCACATCTGCCAGCAAGGTCACTCGATTCATCTGTTTGATGGCAAGCTTGAGGTGAGAAAAGCATCTAACCACTCACTTGTCATGGGGAGGTAGAAGAAAAAAGGCTTCTCAAGCTGCAGGGTACCTCTACTTCTGCACAACATTTCTCATACAACTCTCATTATGAAGAAAGTACACTTCCATCAAGTTTATTATGGCATGCTAGATTTGGACATTTGAACTATGACAACCTTCGCTTATTGAAGAAAAATGGTGTTCCTGGTTTGCCTACAATTCTTAGGAAACTTAAGCAATGTGATGTTTGTATTCTAGGAAAGCATAGCAAGTAGTCTTTTCATGATTCACATTCAAGAGCACATAGAAAACTTGAACTCATTCATTCAGATTTATGTGGTCCAATGCCTATTCCTTCTGCAAATGGAAATAAATATATGATGACATTTATTGATGACTACACTAGAATGTGTTGGGTT
>APFE031268400.1:51420-98098 GCA_000404065.3 Pinus taeda
TTAAGTGATGTGATTGACAGAATTGGGAGACTCAACCTTGATTCAATCCCAACTCAATCAGCGGAGCAGCCTGGACCATATGAGAAAGGTCCCCCAAAGTGGCTGACAAAGACACTTGAAAGTGTTCATCTTGATGAGGTTGGAAAGACAGGAACTAGAAATTCAAACCGGCAAAATGGAGGTGATGTAGATGACTCTGATTCACCTGTTGATATGGGATGTTTCTTATGATTGTGAATTGAATTTGTTTACAAATTTCGAACCAAATTCCTTCAAAGAAGCTGCTTCTCATGATGAATGGAAAGAAGCGATGCAAAAGGAGTATGATGCCCTCATAAAGAATGGCACTTGGAAGCTGGTTGATCCTCCATTAGAAACCAAACCAATTGGCTGCAAGTGGGTCTACAAGAACAAGTATAAAGTTGATGGCTCACTTGACAAGCACACAGCCAGGCTTGTGGCAAAAGGTTTTGCACAGAAGGAAGGGGTCGATTATGAGGAGACTTTTGCCCCCACAGTAAAATGGGCTACCATCCAGACACTCTTTGCCCTAGCAGCTCAGAATGGTTGGAAAGTCCATCAAATGGATGTAAAAATTGTTTTCTTGAATGGAGATCTAAAAGAGAATGTTATTATGTCCCAGCCTAAAGGATTTGTTGTGAAAGGACATGAACATAAAGTATGCAAACTTGTGAAATCCTTATATGGCCTCAAACAAGCACTGCGACCCTGGTATGAAAACTAATTGAGCATCTTCTGAAACTCAATTTCAAACATTATGATCTTGATGATGCAAATTTATTTGTCAAGAAAGTTGGAAAAACAGTTGTATATTTTGTGGTATATGTAGATGATCTTTTGATGACAGGGAACAATGAAAGCTACATTGCATCCATAAAGAAGGAATTGGGGAAAGGTTTTGAAATGACTGATTTGGGCTATGTTCATTACTATCTTGGTATTGAAGTAACTCAACATCCAAAGTCCATATTTCTTTCTCAAAATAAATACATTGGAGATTTGTTGAACAGGTTTGGCATGACAGAGTGCAATCCTCTTACTACTCCAATGGAACAAAACTTAAAGCTCACATCCATTGAAGGAAAAGAATTTGAGGATGCAACAAAGTATAGACAGCTTGTAGGAAGTCTCATCTACCTCACTACTACCAGACCAGACATTTCATTTTCTGTTGGAATCCTCTCCAAGTTTATGCAAAAGCCTTGTGAGGGACATTGGTCTGCTGCAAAAAGAGTTCTAAGGTACTTGAAGGGAACTCAAGACTTTGGAATCAAGTATACACAGGTGAACGACTTCAACTTGATTGAATACTCTGATTCAGACTTCGATGGAGACAAAGAAACTAGGGTATCTACTTCAGGTTATGCTATGAGTCTTGAATCAGGAGTTGTCTCCTGGAGATCACGCAAACAATCAGTTCCAGCAGATTCCACAACAGAAGCAGAATATGTGGCAGCAGGTAAGGCAACAAAAGAAGTTGTGTGGCTCAGGAAAATTTTTGAAGATTTGCAAGTAAAACAAGAACAATCGACTCCACTCATGATTGACAATACCTCGGCAATAAAGTTGGCCAAGAACCCAAAGTTCCATGATCGAACGAAACACATCAATACTAAATATCATCTAATTCGACATCATGTTGAGGCCAAAACAATCCATCTCCGCCATTGTTCCACTAATGAGCAAATTGCAGACATCTTCACCAAAGCACTTGGAATTGAAAAGCTTGAACGATTCAGAAAGATGCTTGGACTCACCAACATCCCTTCAGAATAAGAGGGGGAATGTTGACACCTAATCATCAGGATTGGGTGAATAAGTGTAACTGATGTAAATAAATAATAAGAAATATGAATAGTCACCGGGAGATGAAGTGAACAGTCTCTCCCTCATGTATATAATAAAGACCAACCTGAATGAATATGAATGAATTGATTTTGAGGCGTTACTGCCTAGTTTGACAGTGCCGAGTCCACGGCCAAATTGAATCACATTGGGGGGCGGTCGGATTCCCTACTGGTGCAGTTGGAGCGTGAGAGCAACCCTCTTCAGACATACATAGACGGGGTTAGCAACATTGTTAGGTTACCTTCGCCCATTGGACAAAGAGAGACAGAGCTACCTAGTCAGATTTTATGTATTGACCATGATAGCAAGATGAGACGACCCGAGTTGCACAGGATGCAACACCCGCACGCTGGAGTTGTTCTATGTGCAGGAGTTCGTGCATTCGATCCCTCTCTTGGGGTTGGGTGGCGAGAGATTCTAAGTTGGTACCCAGTGGAGTGGGCTATGGAGATGGCAGTGGACCCAGGTGGAGCTCAACAAGAGTTCCCAGGCACTAGGGATGCTAGAAGCCCCAACTGGCATTAGGATCCAGGAGGGACCACCCATCATTTACCACGTATACCGGTTGACTATGACCTAGAGGGTATAGTTGACTTAGTAGTTGAGCGTGCACCTCCGCTAGGAGAGTTTCCGTCAACACCAATGGCCAACTAGTTTATGGACAAGCTTCTTGGGTTGACTTGGTATGACGTTTGTACACAGGATCACGGGTTGAGCAAC
This sequence comes from Pinus taeda, assembly GCA_000404065.3. Lineage (NCBI taxonomy): Eukaryota > Viridiplantae > Streptophyta > Pinopsida > Pinales > Pinaceae > Pinus > Pinus taeda. The sequence goes on from APFE031268400.1 coordinate 54,010, forward strand.
ACACTCTGGAAGGAGTTTATCGGAGGAGGTGGCATTGGCAAGCCACCAGATGGGGCCTTGTATGGAGTTGGGGATTCTTCACTTTTGTCTGGGGCACAGAGGAGCAGTGCAATGGTAGCATCACTGCTGACACATAGGGAGATTCACTTCTCAGATCCCTCAGGGAGGATTTGGAGTGAAGATCCATTCACTGGAGGGTATGATGATGCGACAATGGAGGTGATGATACCAATCAAGTGTGGGCCGACGCATAGGGACACACCTTTATGCCATCTCATCCGGGGATGGGTAGGAACATCTAGTATGGAGCATTGGTTTGCAGATGGGCATGGAGACACATGGGGGAGTGCTTCACGTCGCATTGAGTACATGTTGGGAGTGACCGGTGCAGTGACAAAGGCGGGACATAGGACGTTACAGGATGGCATAGTTGTAGCTAGGGGTATCCAATGGTGTATAGGGGATAACATTTCTACTACTGAGGGTGAATGAAGGATCGAGGGAGCTGAACAAGGGTACCACTTTCAGACTGAATGATAGCCATACGTATAGTTGAGAGGGAGACCGGTTGGAAGTTGTTGTCTTCACTCGCCTCTCGTTACGACTCGAACATGGGACACCAGACCGGAAAGACAAGTTGCAGCATATAATGGCATGTCGAGGAATGTAGTGTTGCTTGGTGGTGTGCAGTGACGCATGGTGCGACGCAGCAGGCTCTTGGAGCGTAGCCTCCAAGGAAGCATATGGCCATGGTCATTAGGTGTACCATTGGATGCATCTCACCTATGATCGATGAGGACATTGTTGAGAATCTGGGGACACCATGCTTAGCAGAGAGCGCTTCGAGGGAGTTATCAACAGATCCGAGGCAAAGAGAGTGTCATTTGTAGGATCACTCTTGGGCATTCTGGCAGAATGTTGATCACACTGTTTGGGACATATTCGCCCATCATTCTCTAGTGTTTCTTACAGTCACAGAGTGTTTGGTTGTTTCCACTTAACACTCTCCATTTAGGCAGCAGGGTATGGGAGGCTCACCCTAGACCATTGGATGAGACACTACGTGCCATTAGTCGGGGGGAGACTCTTCAGTTAAGACCCTTGGTAGGAGCACGAGTTGTCGGATACACGCTTAGGGATGCTGTGATTGATAGTAGAGGTGTTAAAATTGGCAACTAGGGCCAAACTCCATGTGGGTCATCTTATTAATGGAAGCTGCTATTTTTCTTAGATCCCTGTCATCGAGAGGTGTAGGATTGATCTAAAGATCATCCGATTTCGATAAGTATTCATGGAGATATGAATTTCTTTGTGTTATGGGACAATTCGTCAAGGTCGGCCAGCAACCAAATAAACCACACTTGTGCTCAACGTTTTAGTATAAATAGAGGTGGCCTTCAAGTCATTTCGACACACTTGGGATCTCTTCCTCTCTACTTGTCTTTGGGTTTTAGTAGGAGGAGAGATCCTAAGGGATAACACTGCCCTAATCTAGAGGGCAGAAGCCGAAACTACCGGGAATAGCCGGAACTACCGGAACTGTCGGGAATAGCCAGAATTGCCGAAATTGCCAGAACTGTCGGAACTGTCGGAAATTGCCGACACTGTCAGGAACTGTCGGAACTGCAGGGAAAAGCCGGAACTGCCGAAACTACCGGGAATAGCCGGAATTGCCGGAACCACCGGAACTGCTGGAACTGTCGGGAATAGCCAGAATTGCCGGAACTATCAGGAATAGTCGGAATTGGCGGGAACAGCCAGAACTGCCAGGACAGCCGGGAAAGCTGACACAGAGGGCAGAAGCCGAAACTGCCATGAACTGCCGGAACTGCCGGGAATAGCCGGAATTGTCGAAACTGCCGGGAACAGCCGAAATTGTCGAAACTACCAGAACAGCCAGAGCATTTGTCTCCGAAGGAGAGAAGCATGCAAGGGACAACTAACTAACATTGGGACAGTTGTATGGTACTTAGCAACAAATACACCAAGCATGCAATGTTACAGCTAGCATGCAAGGGACAACAAGCATGCTAGGGACAACAAGCAAGCAAGATGCAACCAGCACATAGGTCAGTATGGCAACATGGTGCAACAATGGCACATAATGCAATACAATGATAGATATAGTCATGATTAATGAAGTATGATGAGATGCAGCATAGTGATGAGGTGCAGCATGATGACGAAATGCAACACAATAATAGGTGAAGGAGTCACCTTGGAGAATCAGTTGAAGCAGCATGTCTTCAACTGATCTCATGTATCATCTTCTTAGAGATGATCTACGCTCTTATCTAGATAAGTCAAAGTGTTGACTTCTATTGTAAACATACTATCTCTCTCTCTCTGTTGAACTATTGAAGAACATATAAGAAGAATTGACCAAGGGTTTCCCACATTGGGGTTTGTCCCTGGCTAGCGCCACATCTTGTGTCCTCTTGTCTTGGCTTGTCTTCTACGATTTATGTTCATGTTCTATCTGCAGTTTACTTTAACACTGATGTGATTGCTAATCTGGAAAAGGTATTGAGCTAACTGTGAAAACTGAAATAAATTGCTCTAAGCATAGAACATACCTAAAATTAACAAGAGGTAGCATATATTCCACCCTAGAGCTTACACTTGAGGGACGATGGATGGTAGACTTCGTCTACAAGAGGGTACCCAGACTCCGAGCAGTGTCGAGATGTATCATCAGGAGTTGGGATAACGGATTTCACTGCGTGGTCTGACAGGAACAGGGCAGGTTCACAGGCATGAGACCTACTCCTTATACTTGGGGTCCACCCAGGGAATACATACAGGGATCGGAGATGAGGGCCAGATGGGTAACGTTGGTAACAACGTTAGGCAGCGACATCCTGTGAGGAGTGGGAGTTATGAGCTCCCTGTATGTTTGGGGAATCCAAGGATCCGGTTCATTTTGGGTTTGAAACATGGGGGATCACTGAAACCTCCACTGCATGGTGAGGAAGACTTGTCCTTTTATGGCTCAGAGTTGAGATTGGCAGTGGAGGGGTATATATTGGCATCATGGAGATGCTCGGGCAAGATGAGCTTGACTCTCATAGATTTTTCGCCACTAGGCCTCAGGGGGGAAGGATATTATCTGCACATAATGGGGAGTATGTCATAGTCAGAGTAGCGCAGCGTCAGCATGGCACCCCTCTAGGACTAGCACAGAGCTGGTGCATCACAACTCTTCACTGCTCAATAACCTTTAGGGATGTGTTGGCTACTACAGGGGGAGATCATACAAATCTTCCATTGGGCTTTAGCGAGTCAGTGATGGAGCAGGGGACTTTTAGTACTTGCACCAGGCAAGATAATGAGTGGAGCAAGAGGAGCTTCATGTTGGACAGGATGGCCTGGGATCCTAGTATTGAAGGATTCTTTCATATCAGGACAATGCAGAGGTCAGGCACGATCCAATGGCACATCTGTTACCCTGGCACATTTTGCAGTGACAGTGGGGAGCAGCAGTTAGAGAAGATGCTTGCTCAGGGATTTCTTGAGGACAAGCAATTTTTTGGTGCATTGGAGGAGATTTCCGGCTGAGGATGCTACTTTGGAGGGCAAGCACATACTTGAGCATCTAACACTGAAGTTGCTTGGGGACAAGCAACATTTGGGAGGGGAGGACTGTAATGTCCGTTCCTAAATTATTTTGGAACAGGATTAATTTCTACATTTTGGGGCCGATTTTGGAGGTGATGGGGCCCATTCGCTTTTTATTAGGAGATTAGACTTAGGAGAAGTTATTTTGTTGTGGTTAAATTACACATGTGGGCCACCCACACTAGGGAAAGACGCACTTCCTAGTTTGGTTTGCATGAAAATGGTTAAGTTTTGCATGTAGGTGGTTAAGTGAGGGCCCACGATGGAGGTAAAATTGGAGGGAAAAGTGCTCCACGAAATCTAGATAAGGAAGGTAGCTCTCCTCATTTCATTCATCTTATTGGAGTATATCGATTTCTCTTTGGTTGCTCGAGTTGCTTAGCCGAGTCACTGGTTGTTTAACACGAGTTCTTCAGGCGAAGAGCTCACCCTTTCTTCGGGGGACTTCGAGTGCCACCCTAGAAAGGTTTTCTTCATTTCTTCAGGAGGAGGATCACATTGTGATTCCCAGTAGTAGCATTCCCTTCCAGGTTGTGCGTATTACTAGGGGACGCAGTGAAGAGGAGGCTGAGTTCATTGGCGGTGCTTAGCAGTGGAGATTTGATGTGAGATTTTCCAGAGAGGAGGCTATGGAGGATTGTCAGCATCTAGGAGAGTTTGGGAGCTGATTGAGCTTCTGGCTTGGCAATGTGACATTCGCACTACCTGGGCTAGCGCAAAGGCAATGTGTGGGAGCTCATTTGGTCGGTAGAGTATTAGTCCTTCAAGCTGAGCTTTGTCGTGGAGGTTAGAGGAGTTATTTGGAGTGGTCTTTACTTCCATGTCAGAGCTTGTAGGAGGACATTGTGGTCATTCCTTGCAGGACGTATTTCTGGAGTTGTTTGGATGGTGTGGGCCATAGAAGAGGTCAAATTTGGGAGGTCAAAATTTGGCCAAACCATTTCCTGGTTTTTCTGAGTTTTTGACAAGGGTCCTATATATAAAGTCTCTGATTTTTCTGAGTATCGGAAGTGAATTTTTCAGCCGTATCTTTGAAGCAGACAATGTAGAATTACTAGGGATTGCACAATGCCTTTGGGGGTCGATTTTGGAAGGTCAAAATCGGGCCAAACCATTTCTGGGTTTTTGTGGGTTTTGGCCAAGGCATTTGTGGCTAAAGCTACATCACTTTCTGAGCACCAGAGGTGGGGTTTCTTGCATCTCCTTTCTAGCTAGCAGTTGAGTTACTAGGAGACAACACAGAGCATTAAAGGAGCAATTCTTTCCAGAAGTGAGATTATTATTTGACACCTGAGTTCTGTCAAGCTTTCCCTTTAGGCAAGCCCAGGTGCATTTTCCGCACTATTGTACTTGCTCCACTCCATTAATAAATTGGCTCAGTTGGTTCACATTTTTGTTGTGTATTGAGTATTTATTGTTCGTTTAATTTTTCTGTGTATGAGTCGCATTTCCTTTTGTATATCACTGTTTGTTCCAAATTTTATGCATTTGGGACATTACACTAAGGGGGGTAGACTCTACAGAAAAGGAATGAAGGAGAACTAATTGGGAACCAACCAGTTCGGGAGACACAGTTGAGCGACCAAGTACTTGATTTAGATTTAGCAAGGCTTATAAGATTCGATTAGATTTAGATAATTGATACGAGTGCCTTATGGAGTCAACTATCTTGCTAGGAATTTAGGACCAAGTAATTGGTGAGCAACTGCTACTTGGCTGAATAACTATCTTATATGAAATGCAGATCCTAAAACTAATGTGAGATGCAAGAATCTTGGTTAATTTTAGTTAAATGCCTATCTAAGTTTTAACCCTTCAATCATTTCTATATTGAGTCTGATTCCGTAGTAAGTGGCAAAGAGAAGATAAGGTGAAGCACACTAAGGTGTGATTAACAGTACCTCTCCTGAAAATCTAACATACCAGATGCCTCTGGTGCTACAAAGATTTGTAGCTCTTATGACTGCAAGGTCATTGTTTAAAGTACTATTAAAACTAGGCTTCTCAAACAAAGATGAATAGGTACTTATCTTTCTATCGACCAAGATTATGCTTGGAAGTAAATTTTAATTATGCAAGGCTAACTTAATATGCAAAAGCACAAGATGATTAGGAGTGAGATGAAGCTAGAACAAGGATTGAAAGCACTTATGTCACGATTTATTTCTGAGCTATACCAAAGCCTTTAATCACCCAAATAAATATTCACTTCACTAGACTGAAAGATAAACTTCTCAGCAATATGCTCAAAATATCACAATATAATGCCCATTAAATCACAAACTTATCACTTCAATTTATCATAATTCTTTCCAATGCAATTATAGCTCAAAGAGAACAAAAAATTATTCACAATTCTTTAATATCACCCTCAAGATAAATGTCAATTATATAGATGCTCAAATACTCAATTTAGGAAACGAAAGATATGCAATTTTCCACAAGTCCACGATAGAGTATTCAATAATTACTTGAAAAATTCCTCAAAATTAATTATTTCGAAATATCCAAAAATTTCAAGTAAATAGACCCACACTTAGAGCGATTAAAAATATTTAAAATCTAATGCTAATGATTATGAAAATTAGCGTGCAAAAGACTTAAGCACTTAAATTTCGAAAACTATTTATCATGAAAAAAACCATGAAATTTAAATGCTAAACACTTCAAGCAATTCCGGATTCAAAATTATTTTCTTAAGTAACCCAAGTCCAGGAAACAAAACAAAAACAAAAAAAATAGTTTTTCCTATAGTCAAACTTTAGAGGTAATTAAAAAAAAATTCAAATGTGCCTTGACTATGGAAGAATCTAAACTTTTTAACCCCACAAAAATTTCCCTTTTAAAGATTTAAAGCCCCGAAAAACCTTTACCACAAAAAAAAACTCAAAAAAGAACTTAAACTTTAAAAGATTTTATGTCACACTTAAAATTCTTCTAAAGTTTAAATGTGATAGGTTATTTTCTCAAAGCAAAATAAATCAAAAGAAAAAAATTAATGTGGAAACATCAAAATTAAAATTTAATTTTTCCTTCTTTATGGGCCAAAGGCCACACGAAAATTAAATTGGCAAAAAAATGCGTGAATGTAAGCCCTTTGATTTTTTTTTTTACTTTGAATTCTTTTTTAAAAGGTCAAATGCATATATTAAAACGTGAATGAAAAGTCGACTTAGGGATTGGACTACAAGTCGAGAAGGGAGAAGCGAGGGTTAGAAGGAAAAATGTGATGGGAGAGGGAGCAATATCATTGCATGCAGGTTTGAGGGGCGTTCGAGAAGGAAAGACGCAGGCAAAGGAGCAAGCAATGGGGAAGAAGAAGTGATGTGAAGGAAGCAGCTCAGAGATGCGAGGGAACAAGGGATAGCGAGGCGAGGAAACGAAGGGTTGAAGGAAGGACTAGCGGAGATGAATGGCAGGGAACGCAAAGGATGAGCCAGAGTCCAATGGAGCTGCAGGGACGGAAAGGGATTAGCTGCGAACAGGGGAAGAATGGCTAGGTTGAAGACGAAAGACACTGGCAGAAAAAGGGTAAATGGAGAACGCAAGGCAGATGAGAGCAAAACTCAGGCAAGAGGAAAGACGCAGCAGGAGAGGGGGCAACACAGGCAGAGAAGGAAGATAGGAAACATAGCAGGCAGAGTACTATGATTTGGCAGCAGCAAAGGGAAAGGAGGCTGCAGGGGAAATGAGGGCTATCTCTGGCCCAAAAATTAAAAAAAATTAACCTCAAAAAATCTCCACCTAATAATCAAATTTTACTCCAAACTGATATATTTTTTCTTAAAATTTATCTCAGAGATTTGTGAAAACCCTGAATCTAAAGTTTTTGCTAAATGATTTGAAATGTATAATCCTTGCAAACAAATAATTTCTGAGACAAGATCTTGCTCTCCAGGGCCTAGATCTGTCTCAGATCTTGAAAAAAATCCTTGAAAACCCTTCAAATCCATACGTGCAAAATGGAAAACAAAAATACTCAAATCCCAAAATATACAAAAACTAAACAAAACCCTAGTAACCCAAGCTATAAAATCTTTAGATCTACACAAAATATCTACATATCGATGCACAAGAGTTGTGGACCTATCAGATCTAAGGAGTATGAATCCAACTCTGCTCCCAGATCTGAAGATTAAGGCTCTTACTAGCTAGATCTATCAATTTTTCTACACAATATTTAAAATATTTTTTTTTAGAGATGCACAAGCCCAAAAACTTCATTCATAAAAATTTAATCTTCAGATAAATCTTGAAGTTAGTATGAGTAGGTTCTTCAAAAAATATATGCTGAGAGTTGGTTGGTCCAACCGAGGATTATCCCCAAATGCTCGATGAAAACTTTAAAGATGTTCCGCAAACACTAAATCCACCGTCAAACCAAGTAGAGAAATAAAATAACAATAAAATTCTGAAGAAATAGAGATACTTGCTAATTCAATCAAAATTAAAAATGTTACCCTAGATCCAACAAACTGAATAAGATACCTGTATTAAGATTATTCTAAGAGAGCAATTGATTTGTGATTTTCAAATAATATTTGCAGAAATTAAAATGATGTTACCATAGAGTCATGAAGAGGAACGCCAACGCAAGTTGAAACCCCAAAGGCTTTAGCATTAATTCCAGAAAATATACAAGAGAGTTTGAGAACTTAGTACACAATTCAAAGATCGGATGGAATAGACTGACATCGACCTCTAATTTATAGGTAAATTCTCCAACGACTAGTTGGCTTAATCCCTGTCAAATTAATCTCGACCGTTCATAAATATTTAATTAACCTTTAATCATCACAGTTGAAATTATTTATTTTTCTAGGAAAAATCGAATTTTTCATTTAATTGATTTTTAATTAACTCAAAATTAATTATTTTGAGTTAATTTCTTCAAAATTTTGATTTTGACTTAACCACCAAAGCCCAAAGGTCCAAAATTTCATGATTTCTTCAATATTCCCTTGGTAAGGGACCTCCAAAAATTAATTTCTTTAAAACTCACGAATTTTACCTTTGGAGAATTTAATTTTACCTAAGACACAATTAATTAAATTTATGGCTTAGAATTTTTATTTAATTTTGCTAGAAAAATTAATTAATTGACTTACGAGGGGATTAATAATTTTTCCAAACCTCTAATATTTAGCCATGGTGTCTAATTATGAGAGACCATGCACTAAATATTTTTTACATCAAGATATTACAATTTAATACATGAAGGGGGAAAACTCGTTCATTATAGACCCTCAAAAATCTACCCAATTCTACGACTCAAAATATGATCTAATAGACCAAGTTATTTGTAATGAAATAATCCAGCCAATTAGCTAGGATTAGTCCCAAATTACTTTTACAAGAACTCGATAATAAACATTAGGACTCACTTAATATCTTGACGACAAAATCCACCCTAGCTTTGGGGTGAGGTTGGAGGGAAAAAATTTGCCGATCATTTGTGTCTAGAGACACAGATGAATCAGTGAGACAAAAAACCTCCTATGATAGAAATCATCACCAAAATACTATATTTACCTAGGTTGTTACATACATGCTGGCCTTACTAAGAGCATGTACATTATAACCATGCAGAATGGGTTTACCTTTTGTAACAAACTGATGACGAAATCTGAATGATGCGAACACTTGAACATGATAGATCCCTTTTGCGAAAAAAGGGGTGTACTGCTATGAGGTCGTTGACACAGAGTGGTCAACATCTTGCTCTACTTGGGGACACTTTGTTTAATCGAAGGAATATGAAAATCCAAAATCTGCATCCAAGAAACACCCAAAATTATATAAGTAGCGTCCATCCAAATATCATCATATAACATTAAGCATGTGAAATAAAAGCTCTTGCAACCATCAACAATTTTATTAACATGAAAAGGAAATCTAATCCTAAAACAGAAATGAAATGTTGAAATGACAAGGTGTAGGGTTAGAAATACAATACAAAGGATGCCCCATGGCATCAGATGTTATCTTTGAAGAACAACTTGAGCATTTGGCCATTTGCAAGTAAATCAAGGGGTTCACCATCCAATTTGTTCAAGTGGAATGAATTCGGCTCAGCGATGTCTCGGATAATGTACGGTCCCAACCACAAACTGTCAAAATTCTTATGATTTCCTGGTTTTTCATTATTGCGATCCCATATATCCAACCTGCAAAGATCTAGATCGAGATGATTTATTAAAGCTTTTCTTAATGTTAGATTGACTTTTACACATATTATCAAAAGTTTTCCTACAAGTTTCATCCAACTCCCTAATCTAATCAATTATGTTTTGAACAACATCTTTATTAGTAGAAAAATGTTGAAGGAGTTGATAAGCTGGCAATTTAAGGTGCACAGGTAAAGTTACATTCAAACCACAAACTAATTCAACAGGACATTTACCAGTAGCTTTCTTTTTCATAATCCTATCTGCCCATAAAGCATATTTGATTTTACTATCTTCTTGATAATGGTTATAACATTTTTGTTAATTGATTCAGCAAGGCCATTACCCTGGGGATAATAATTAGATGAATGAGATAAGACAAAGCCATATTTGAAACAAAAAGATGAAAACTCTGAAGAACTAAAAGCCTTGACATTATCAATAGTGATCTTAGCTGGGACACCAAATCTAGTAATGATATGATTTTCAAAGAAGTCCATAATGACCTTTTCAATGGCATTCTTAGCAGGAATGGCTTCTACCCATTTAGTGAAATAATCAATAGGAGTCAAAATCCATGAGTAGCCATTGCTAGAATTTTCATGAAACTTCCCAATGAAATCTAGACCCCAATGCTGAAAAAATTCCTCCACAACCACAGGTTGTAAGGGCAGGGCAACAAGCTTTTGTTTCCCAGTGAACAGTTGACAAGCTTGATATCTAACAAACTTATGCACATCCAAAAAAATTGAAGGCCAGTAGTAACCAGCTCTCAGAATTTTGTGGGCAGTAGTTCTAGCAGCATAATGACCACCACAAAATCCCGAATGAAACTCAGAAATCAACTTCTTGGACTCAATTTCATCAACACACCTAAGTACTATGCCCTTAGGATTAATCCATCCAAGGCCATCCTTCATGAGGCAATACTTAGTGGCTTCTAATCTAAGAGCCCTTCTCGTATGAGCAACTAAATGGTTAGGACATGTAAGATTTAACAAGTAATAAACAATATCCTTGTAACACATGCTCTCCTAATTTTTTCAGCTCAGGCGAAGATGAATCGTTAAGACAAATCAAACCAAGAGCTTTCTCATTACCTTCGGTCATCATTTCAGCCAAACCTTGACCTTTAACTAACTTGGTGAGTCTAATCTCCAAGTCATATTCTTGGATTTTAGTAACCCACCTAGCACAAGTCCCTATGCAATCAGTTTGAGTTAATATATCTTTAACCACAGAATGTGGGACAAAAGCAATGATTTTTGAATAACCCACATAAGCCCTGAAATGCTTAGAGACTTAACCAAGGCATAAGCTTGCTTTTCCATGGTAATGTAATTTAATTCAAAATTTTGAAGTGTTCTACCCATGAAAGCAATAGGTTGTTTGTGACCTTCCTTATTTTTCTGTAACAAGACATGAGCAATGGTATCTTTAAAAGCGAAAGAGAAAATCATGAAATCCTTTGAATAATCAGGGGTAACTAAAACAGACGTTTTGGAAATCGTACCTTTGATTTCTTGAAAAACCCTTTTGACATCTTCTTTTCATAAAAATTTTACATCCTTCTTCAAAAAACTGACTAGGCTTAGCTACTTTTGCGTAATTCAGAATAAATCTTCTAAAAAAAATTGTTTTTCCAAGAAAGGACTAAAGGGATTTAAGATTACGAGGGAGAGGAATCCTTTGGATTGCCTCAACTCTTTTAGAATCGATCTTGATCCCATCTTTGGAAATGATGTGACCAAGTAATTTCCCTTCAGTTACTCCAAAAACAGACTTAGCGAGATTCAAGGAAATCCCAAACTCTCTACATTTGTCAAAAACTTCCCTAGATGACCTATTGACTAATACCATCCTTAGAAAAAACTGTAAGATCATCCTGATAAATTTCGATAATTTTCCCAATTAAACCCTTAAAGGCATAATCCATAGCCCTTTGAAAAGTAGCCCCAGCACTGGTTAATCCAAACAACATTCTAATATATTCGAAAGTACCCCATGGTGTGGTGAATGTAGTTTTGTGACGATCCTCTTTCTTAACCCATACCTGATTATATCCAGAAAAACCATCTGGCAATGACATCATTCCAGAACCAGTTACTCTTTGCAACATAGTCTCCATGTTTGGAAAAGGATAATTATCTTTTTTACATGCTATATTAAGGTTTCTATAATCGACACAAAGTCTAATTGTACCATACTTTTTCCTAACAATCACCAGGTTGGAACACCATGTTGAATGCCTAGATTGAGCAATAATCCCTGCTGCAAGCATCTTTGAAATCTCCTTTTGAACTAAAGGGGCTAACTTAGGATTTATTTGCCTAAGCTTTTGACAAAAGAGTTTAGCATTTTCAGTTTTCAAAGGGATAGTGTGCTCCATGACATCTTCCCTATAACCTTTTAATTCATCGTAAGAAAATGCTAAAACATCTCGATATTCACGAAGTAAATTTGTTAACTTTTTCATTTCTTCGTCATTAGTACCCTTACCAATTTTAACAATTTTGGGATCACTATAGGTACCAATGTTCACTTTGATGAATTCACCTGGATCCATTTTATTTTCTTCTTTCGTCCTTGTGGCATCATGTCGATCAAAGTGTTTCTCTAAAGCAACAACATTCCTGGGAGTAGGATTTATAATATATTCATGATCATTAGATCCATCCTCCCTAGAATTTATCCGAAAATTTTCAAACTCATCCAAATTATCAAGAAAACGAATCACATGTTTTTCATCATCAAAAACTTGCCAATGCTCTAAATTATCTGGAACAAAAGGTCTAAAAATAGTTTCTATTTTTATCTTATCCTTGAACAACTCATCAGATAACTGCAAAGTAGAAGCAGTTACAGCAAGCTCATCCGCCAAACTATTTTGCTCTCTTGGGATAGCGTCAAGGTTAAGGGCATCAAAGTATTCCATAGTATCCCATATAACATTTCGGTAATTCCTTAACCTTTGATTTTTACATGTAAATTTATTTTTAATCTACATGATAACTAAGTCAGAGTCTCCCTTGATACTAAGCAACTTAACTCTTAAAGCCTTTGCCAACTCAAGGCCCAACAACGAAGCTTCATATTCAGCGACATTGTTGGTTGCTTCGAATTCCAATCTATAGGCAAATTTGAAAACATGACCAAGGGGAGACTTTAATACTATTCCAACACCTTTACCATGCCTAGATGATGCACCGTCAAAATACATGTACCATACTTTATCCTTCAAATCCCCAAACTTTTCATCAACCTTATCATCGAAAGGAACTATGGAGTTAGACAAAATAGCATAATTCCCAATGGCAGGTTGTTCTTTAATTATCTCATTATGGGGTCTGGTAGGATCTTCAACATGGAATCTTCTTTCGGGCTCTCTATTAAGTCTTACAAACCCATCACCTCTAAGAGAAGGAATTGTAGCATATGACCAATTCATCTGAATACTTCCTCTTAGATCAAAGGCCCATTTTCTAGATAATAGCATACCTTAAGCATCAAGCACATCAATAACAACAATGTCCATAACAATCATAATGCCAGGATAAACTGATAAATGAATTTGTAAATCCTTAATTAACCCATGAACTTCAATCTTCTTAGAATCCATGCCACATATATTGTAGTAAGGCTGAGGCACCATAATCCAGCATAGAATTATTCAACTTATATCCATTGACCATCAAAGTAAAAAAAATGGTTGATAATCCTTGTTATCTGAATCCATACTTTGCAAATATATGGGGGCATCCTGATAGACAGTCTCAAGAGCCTTTTGTTGAAAAACATTCACATGAGGAGCTTCAACAGCTTTTAATAACTTAGCTCTTTAGGAAGGAATCTTCAATATCTCGATGACAGAAACCCAAATTTTTGCATTATTAAACCAACTTCCCAAATCAACATCCAATCGAAAATTTGAACCTGGGTTAAAACTTCAAGGGGGAATTTGATTTCCACTTTGATCCTTATCCCTTTCTTGACAAGTCAAACCCTTATCTTTCGCAATTTCCAAGACTTGTTCAGGAGAAGGCTTTTCACCAAATATTCAACCATCACGTCCTTTTCATGATCAAAATTATTTATACTAAAGGACGATGTGGAAGACCTGGCTTCTTGACTATTTTCCTTAACCTCCATCCAATCTCCCATAGGCAAAGAAAATTCTTTACCAACAACATTTATTTGATTACTCACCCCAAACATTCCACTATCCACAATTCTTTTAACTGTGGGGCGAGTAGCCTCCTCATGAAGAGCATCACAAGCCCTACAATAAGGCGAAGCTTCATAAACCAAATTAGTAGATTCAAGCGGATTAGGCAGTCTCTGCTCACTAGATTGGCCTTTTTTTTGCCAAGTATTATTACTTCGATTATTATTATGATTCCTAGGCTGGAAATTATGCGCTTGAGCTCTTTCCATTTGGACCAACCTAGACTGCAAAGTGCTTATTTATTTAGCATGGTTAGAGATTAATTTTGCTTGGTTAAGCTCGATGCTTTCAATTTTTTGTAGTAATTTTTACATAGGGTCATCATCAGATTCTTTAACCTCTTTTCCTTTGGATTCTTTCAATTTTGTTGAAGCCCTATCAAAACCTGGGATTTCAGACTTCCAGATGCCCCCTTATCTTTTTCAAGCTCTATAGCTAAAGTCTGAGCAACTTTATAATCACGATTTTTAGCTCCTCTTAATTCATAAGAAGTATCAGGATTAAAAGCATCAATGTAAAAACCAAAAAGAGATTTATCAGGAGGCTTACAATCTTGAAGTAATTCTTTAATAATACCATTAAATCTCTTATTAAATTCTTCTACAATTTCAATTTCCCTCTTCTTTATGATATTGATAGCCTTAACGAGATGCCTCTCTTCTCTCTTATCTTCATACTTTTCCTTGAAGGCATTAATAATCGATTGCAAAGAATCAAATGAATTATTAGGCTTTTATGTAAACCAATCCAAAGCATCTTCCTCCAAGGTAAGAACAAAGAGACTCATTTTTACATCTTCATGATTATAATCAGCAGCTCTTGCATACTAACCTACCCAAGAACCAAAAGCTTTCAGCTGAGCATTAGCACTAATTGCATTATTGCCCTGAAAAGAAGGCACTTTATCAATCCCATTCTCTGGAAGATCATTAGGATAACCTTGTATGTTAACAAAGTTACAAGGGGCGAACACCTCCATGATGTCGTGCTCGAGCGGGTTAGGAAAAAGCAAATTGATATCAGAGAGAGCTTCTTGTCTGAGATTAATAAGAAGAGTAAGAGAAGGTAACTTGTGTAATCGTACTCTGAGATCCCTTTCAAGATTAGGAGCAAGATTAACCAAGCTACTTGGATGTCTTCTAGTACACACTCTTCTAGAAGATGAAGGAAGTGGAGTCGCCACTCGGACAGAAATCTAACTTCAGATAACCAAAATTCAAGGAAAAAGAATTAGCAAAAGGAACCAAGGACAAGGAACTTATCCTGGGGAGAGATGGAAGGATGAGAAGAATGTCGTAAAGTCAAAGTCCAATAAATTGTGGTCCCCGGCAACGGCACCAAAAAATGTTGTCGCACAAAATGTCTAGACACCGCAACAACGGCTCAAATCGAGGGTTGTCACCCTGATCCCCAATCTCTCCATTTAAGTTGTCTCTCAACAACAGACTAAGGGGGGTAGACCCTACGGAAAAAGAATGAAAGAGAACTAGTTGGGAACCAACCGATTAGGGAGACACAGTCAAGCGACCAAATACTTGATTTAGATTTAACAAGACTTAGAGGATTCGATTAGATTTAGATGATTGATACGAGTGCCTTATGGAGTCAACTATCTTGCTAGGAAATTTAGGACCAAGTAATTAGTGAGCAACCGCTGCTTGGATGAATAACTATCTTATATGAAATGCAGATCCTAAAACTAATCTGAGATGCAAGAATCTTGGTTAATTTTAGTTAAATGCCTATCTAAGTTTTAACCCTTCGATCCTTTCTATATTGAACCTGATTCCGTAGTAAGTGGCATAGGGAAGATAAGGTGAAGCAGAACTCGGGCAAGATGAAAGACGCAACGGGAAAGGGGACTAATGCAGGCAGAGAAGGAAGATGGGAAACGCAACAGGCAGAGGGTTGCGATTTGGCAGTAGAAAAGGGAAAGGAGGCTGCAGGAGGAAATGAGGGCTATCTCTGCCCCGAAAAGTAAAAAAAATTAACTTCAAAAAATCTCCACCTGCTAATCAAATTTTACTCCAAATTGATGTATTTTTTCTTAAAATTTATCTTAGAGATTTGTGAAAACCCTGAATCTAAAGTTTTTGCTGAATGATTTGAAATGAATAATCCTTGCAAACAAATACTTTCTGAGACAAGATCTTGCCCTCCAGAGCCTAGATCTGTCTCAGATCTTGAAAAACCTTCAGATCCGTACCTGCAAAATGGAAAACAAAAATACCCAAATCCCGATATATACAAAATCTAAACAAAACCCCAGAAACCCAAGTTAGAAAATCTTCAAATCTACACAAAATATCTACAGATCTATGCATCAGAGTTGTGGATCTGTCAAATCTAATGATTATGAGTGCAACTCTGCTACCAGATCTAAAGATTTAAAGCTCTTACTAGCCAGGTCTATCAATTTTTCCACACAATATTTAAAAGATTTTTTTTTAGAGGTACTACCCAAAAACTTCATTTACAAAAATTTAATCTTTAGATAAATCTTTAAGTTAGTATGAGGTAGGCTCTTCAAAAAATATATGCTGAGAGTTGGTTGGTCCAACGAAAGACTATCCCCAAACGCTCAACAAAAACCTTAGAGATGTTCTGCAAACACTAAATCAACCATCAAACCAAGTAGAGAAATAGAATAACAATAAATGAGATGTTGCTAATTCAATCAAAATTAAAAATGTTACCCTAGATCCAACAAATTGAATAAGCTACCTGTATTCAAATTATTCTAAGAGAACAATTGATTTGCGATTTTCAAATAATATTTGCAGAAATTAAAACGATGTTACCATAGATTCATGAAGAGAAACACCACTGCAAGTTGAAACCCCAAAGACTTTTACATTAATTGCAAAAAATATACAAGAAAGTTTGAGAGCTTAGTACACGATTCAATGATCAGATAGAATACACTAACACCGACCTCCAATTTATAGATAAATTCTCCAACGGCTAGTTGGCTTGATCCCTGTCAAATTAATCTCGACTATTCATAAAGATTTAATTAACCTTTAATCATCACCGTCGAAATTATTTATTTTTTGAGGAAAAATCAAATTTTTCATTTAATTGATTTTTAATTACTCAATTAATTATTTTGAGTATTTCCTCAAAAGAATGACTTTGAACCACCAAGGTCCAAGGGTCCAAAAAAAATTATTTCTTCAATATTCCCTTGGCCGGAGACCTCAAAAGATTAATTGCTTTAAAACCCACGAATTTTATCTTTGGAGAATTTAATTTTACCTAGGACATAAAATTAATTAAATTTCTGGCTTAGGATTTTAATTTAATTTTGCTAGAAAATTTAATTAGTTGACTTATGAGGGGATTAATAATTTTTCCAAACGATCCGAAGACACGAAGGCTCTCGATGGCGGACTGGCGATCAGACCTGCGCGTGCCCTACGATCCCTGACATCGCCTCTGCGCCCCTGAGCCTGGCAGCGCTGCTGCTAAGCCCGCGCCCTCCCCCTGCTGACCTCCCCTTCTTAGCTCCTGGGCCTCCTGCCCTCCCCCAGCTCCGGGGCCTCTCCCCGGTCGTCCTCACGTGATTCTTCCTCAGATCACTCCCCAATGGCAGAAATGGATCCCCCGCCTCAGGATCCAAAAGACTTTGAGAAAATTTTTGCCTCTCTCATTCCTGAGAGCGCAGCGGGAAAAATACGACCTACAGCATCCAAGTTCATCAAGAAATTAGATGAAATACCAGAAGTATCTCTACCTCCTTCCCTTCCGAGGAGAGCAGCAATCTCGTTAGCAGAAAGAGGCCTGGTCGGTCAGTTCACGGGACTGTGGCCCTCCCCAAGATCAGTTCAGAGATGGGTCAAGCGAAACTGGAACTCGATGGTGCAAGGGAAAATAGCAATCAGGTTTTGTGGCAGAGGATTTTACACCTTTCTTTTCGAATCAATGGAGGATAGGAACCTCATCTTCAGGAACGGCCCCTATTTCATGGATTCCCGTGGACTCTACTTAAACAGATGGACCCCAGACTTCGACCCAGAAATGGACGTCCCCAACGCTGTCCCCGTCTAGGTCCGTCTGCCCCACTTGCCGCTCCACTGTTGGGGGGATGAGTCAGTCAAAGCCATAGGCAATGCAGTCGGCAAATACATTGACAGATCTGAACCAAAGGAGAACATGCATGCATGCGCGAGAATCTGTGTTGAAGTAGATCTGGGGAAAGGACTGTCGGAAGCAATCAAACTCAAAGTCGACCAGTGGACGCACATTCAGCAAGTGGACTACGAGCAGCTACCCTTCAAGTGCAAGGTATGTCATGAATATGGGCATTTCACTAATAGATGTAGCAAATCTAAAACAAATGTTCCTGAAGGCAATATCGAAACCTTCGAGGGAGCTTGGGAGAAAGTCAAAAAGAAAAAACCAAACCCCCCTCCAAGCCCAAGCTCAGAAGTCCCCCCAGAAAACCCCTCCCTTCCCTCCCACCCCTCTGGCCCTGTCCCTTCTTTCCCCTCCTCCTCCAACCCCTTTGAAACCCTATCCGCAAGGGACCCTCATACCCCCCTCCCCTAGAGGTACCGCCATCGTTATCTCCTCCCCTATCTCCCTCCCCCAGCCCTCTCCCTCCCCAACAGTGGAGAGAATCTTAACCCGAAATAAATCAAAGGAAAACAACCTCTCCACAGATCCCCCCAAGAAAGTAGGAAGAAAGTCTAACAAAGATATCAGAGATGAAAACGCAGCAAAAGAAATGGCCACCGAAATGCAGCAACCAATGGACACATTCCTAGACAAATCAAAAGGAAGCGGAGAAAAAATGAAGGAGAAAAGCGGGGCATATACCAAACAAGGTAAATGATGATTTTGGTCTCCTGGAATTGTAGGGGGATGGGCTCCTCCCTAAAAGCAAATGCAGTGCGGGATCTCCTCAAATCTGAACAACCAGACCTTCTCCTACTATAGGAGACCAAAATCACGGAACAAGAATTCCAAAATCACATAAAAAGAAGCAAAAGATATGCAGGAGTAGCAACAAGTGCAGCTGGCACCTCAGGAGGCATAGGAACACTATGAGATAAAAACAAATGGGAACTCAAAGAGCAAAAGTCTTACAGCTGGTGGGTAAGAACAGACATTCAGAATAAAGCCTCCAAAGAGGAATACTCTATTTACAACATATACGCTCCCAACCATTACCGGGACAAAGCTTCATGCTGGGATTCAATAACATCAGATCTCATGACAGCTCAGGGAAGGAACATTTTCCTTGGAGGGGACTTAAACCTTATAAGGAATGCTGACGAGAAATTGGGAGGAAACTACTATGCTGATCCCTCAAGAGATTCACTAGAAGCAATAATCCAAACCCATAATCTAGTGGATATTCCTCCGCATAACGGGAGATTCACCTGGAGCAATAAAAGAACCGGCAACAACAATATAAAAGAGAGACTAGATCGAATTCTCGCTCAAGAAAGAACAGTGGCAAGATTTTCAAATATCCAAAGCAAAATCATCCAAGGTTACATATCAGATCATAAACCAGTGGCCCTGACTTTAGACAAAGGAAAGAACATGGGGCCTCTTTCTTTTAAATACAATAAGGCTTGGGACAGTAAAGAAGAATTCCGAAACTTGGTCAAGGAGCAGTGGGCAAAAGAAATAATTGGCTCGCCCCACTACATTTGGGAAGCTAAGCTCAAATCCCTCAGGACCGTCATCAAACGATGGGCAAGAAATCACGCTGCAGAGGAAAGTAAAAAAAGAACTGATCTCCAATCACAGCTTGAACGGTGGAATCAAGAAAAGGAGCGAATCCAATATTCAGAAGCAGACCATGCCAAAGAGAATGAAATGTACAAAGACTTGTACAAACAGAACAGGATGGAAGAAGAAGAGCAGAGACAAAAGTCTCGTTGCCTTTGGCTCAAAGCCGGTGATAAAAACACTTCTTTTTTTCACATAGAGAGAATCATGATAGATGGAAGAGAGCTAAGAGATCAAGAGGAAATAAAAGAGGTTGCGTTTAGACACTTCAGTGCCCTCCTATCTGCAGACTCTCAGCCCAATGATTATGCGGATTTCCTCAGCCTAATTGAAAATAAAATCTCAGCAGACCAAAACAACGAGCTGGACCAAGGGGTCACGACAGAGGAAATTGAGTGGTAGATCTTCAGCATGGCGCAGGACAAGGCACCGGGTCCAGACGGGTTCACAGTGGCATTTTACAGAAATCATTGGGAAACCATCAAGAAAGACTTCATTAGAATGGTAAAGAATTTCTTCTCTAAGTGCAAAATGGGGAACAACATTAAATCTTCCCACTTAGCCCTCATCCCCAAGGATCCCAACCCCCAATCCTTCGAACGATTCCGCCCAATCTCCCTGTGCAATGTCTCCTATAAAATCATCACCAAAATCCTAGCCAACAGGCTAAAAAAACTCCTCCCCTCCCTCATCTCTGAGAATCAAGGAGGCTTCGTCCCCAGAAGACAAATTACGGACAACGTGATCCTTATCCAAGAGGCAATTCATAGCAGCGTAAATAGAAAGGAAAAGGGTATGATTATCAAATTAGACATGGCCAACGCCTTCGATAGAGTCAACCATCAATTCCTTAAGGCAGCCCTTGGGAAATTTGGGGTATCCAGCACCTTCATCAGCAGGATCATGGAGTGTATATCTTTGCCTTGGACAGCCCCTCTGATAAACGGCAAACCAAGCAACTTCTTCAGAATCTCAAGGGGGCTGAGACAAGGCTGCCCCCTCTCCCCATTTCTCTACATCATTATGGCCGAAACGCTAAGCATACATCTGGAAAATCTTCGCAGGCAAAAAGAAATCACAGGCATCAACATAGTGAGTGGAACCAAGGGGATAAACCACTCTCTCTTCGCTAATGACACCCTACTAATTGGAGAAGCATCCAGCAAGAAGGTTCAAGAAAACGTTAGATCTCTTTCTCCAAGTGTCTGGAGGAAAGCTCAATAACAACAAGTGCATGATATATACCTGGAACGTCCCCAGGCATATTATTCAGAGAATTTCCTCAATCTTGGACATCCTTGCTCAAAGAACTTGGAGCCATTTCATGTACCTGGGATTGCCTTAAGCAAAGGAATCGGTCAAAACCGAAATTTGGGTGAAACTAATCGAGAAGCTGAGAGGGAAACTTCAGAGTTGGGGAATGTCCTGGCTCAACCTGGCTGGAAGAACAACTCTCATAAAAGCCATCCTCTCAGCTCTCCCCATATATCAGTTCGCAATCACTCTCGCCCCGGCCAGCACTCATAAGCACATGGAATTAATTATCAGGAGCTTCTTATGGTAGGGAGGAAGGCAGGACTCCAAAAAGTTCAGCCTTGTAAAATGGGACCAGGTCATCCTACCATTCGAAAAAGGAGGGCTAGGAATAAGAATTCCAAGACTAGCCAACATGGCCATGGGCTTTAAGCTGATTTGGAGAATCCTCAATGGAAAAGGCGCCTGGTGGACAGAAGTAATCAAAAGAAAATACCTGAACGGGCCCAACTCCAACATCCTATTGGATCCAATTGCTGACAGACAGTGCACCCCAGTCTGGAAACTTATAAAAAAAACTCTCCCTCATTTCAAAGGTTATATCTCAAGAGCTCCGGGCAGTGGAAGAGACACTAACATATGGACTGATCGTATAATGGGCTCAGAAGCAAGGGAAGCTCTCCCAAATCTCAAACCTCTGCATTTGTGGATGGAAGCAAAAAATCTAAAGTCCCTATATGACATTTCCTCTTGGGATCAAAATAGGTGGCTGGGATGGAAGCGCCTCCCCCTCCCAATCAATCTTAGGGATCAGTGGGCTGACCTCAAGCTATCTCTCATAGGATCAGCTCCCCTCAACAGTCTGTCCGAAGATAAGTATGTGTGGGACCCCAATGGCAGAAACTACACAGTCAGAGAAGGATACAAAATCCTCCAAAATGCCACAGCCACTAACAACTGGCCTCTCCATAAAGTGGTATGGAATCCTGAATGTCTTCCAAAGATCAAGTTTTTTAATTGGACCCTACTCAAAAGAAAAATTCTTACAGCGGAAAATCTAAGGAAGAAAGGCATCCTCGGCCCCTCAATATGCTGCCTGTGTAGAGCAGCGGAAGAAAGCAGCAACCACCTCTTCCTAGAATGCTCCTTTGCTCGCAATTGTTGGAAGCTCATTACCAGCCCTTTAAGTATAGGTGAAATGCCCAATCAGATCACCCTCCTTCAAAAAAATTGGGGGAACAGCTATCCCTACCCCAAGAAAAACAAAACCCTTGCCAAAAGATTGTGGAACAGCATCCCCCCAACCCTTTGTTGGCAAATCTGGATCGCCCGAAACAAATGCATTTTTAACAATAAGAAGCCCAGCATCTCCAGCACCCTAGCAAAATCAATCGCCCTCATCTCCGAGACCATTAGTGCTAATGGAATCGTCCAATCAGATCAAGAATCTTGGAACCCAAGGGAAATGGAATGGATGGGCAAATTCAGTTATGAATCAAGGAGCCACAAAGCAGCAAGCACAGGTCAGAAAAAGACCGATTGGAAGTTAAGAGGATCTAATGAAGAAATCAAAGAATGGATTCAAAATCAAAAGAGGCCCTCCCTCTAGTTCGATGGGGCCTCAAAAAATAATCTGGGTCAGGCAAGTGTTGGGGGAGTCATCAAAGATCATCAAGGCAAAATTTTGGTGACATACGAGTGGGGATTGGGCATAATGTCCAACAATAGAGCCGAGGCCTATAGCCTTCTCCTAGGAACTTCCATCCTGAAGAGACTTGGCCTACAAAATCCGCTCATAATGGGTGATTCAGCTATTATTATAGCTACTATGGTTTCGAGGAGGGACTTCAAGCAAACAGCCCTGAACAATATCAAAACCAGGATCAACGACAACATAAGAGACATAGAAGGCGCCACCTTCAAGCATGTATTAAGGAGCAGCAACAAAGAAGCAGATGAACAGGCCAACAAGGCAGCCAGTAGACCAGTTGGCCAAGTCAGGGAAAATGACTCCTCCTATGACAAAGCAATTCCATAAAAAATCTTATCCCACTCCATCTTTTCAATTTCTGAGCCACCTCAGACCTCAGCCTACTCGAACTTTACACATCCCCAAATCTCTTCACTCTCTGCCAAATCTCCTCGACTGCGCAAATCAGTCCCTCCTCCCTCAGATCCTCCCCCCTGCGATCGTATATGTCACTTCCCCCAATCCCGATCTCGTGTTTTATTCAAACTCAGTCGTCATTCTCAGGCTTGGATCAGACGAACACCATTCCAAAATCTCCATCGCGTGCAGCAAAATCACTCTCTGGATTCTCAGTCACCTCATGAATCAGATCTTTCAGCACTGGATATCTCGCTCGAGCTGCCTCCCTCCCTTTATTTATTGCACCAGGGCTCTCTCCCTAAACCCACCCCTCACTGATGCGAAGGTCCGGGCACGCGCCTCCTCTCAGCACAGAGTCTCTCATGAAGCATGGCGCAGTCATCTGGAGCTTGGATTACGCCCCTCAACAATGGTAAACTCAGGCAATCTTATTTACAGAGTATATTTTATTTCTAACAGGTTCTTTGTTGTGCTGTCACAGCGCTCCCCCCTTCTTTTCTCTGCTCCCCCGTCATCCTGTTTCTCCCCCTCCCTTCTAGTTCATTCCCTGTGCAAATCAGCCTTGCACTTCCCCTTGCAGCTCGCCTTATTCCCCTCTTACGCCTCCATCTCCAGAAACCGCCTCCAACAGCAGCACCAGCTCACTGGCCTTTCCTTCCAGCTTGGCGAAATGGCGGAACAGCAGGATCAGCAAGGAGCTCAGGAGTCTGCTACCAATCCTTTAGAAAACATCATTACGAACAGTGAGTGCACTCTCTGCAAAACGCACACCTTCATGATAGCAAGATTTATCAAACGATCCAACGACCTCAAAGATGACTATCAAGCGGACAGCAGATCAAAGAGGAAGAAGTTGGAAAAACAAAAAGCTGAGATCGAGGCCCTGAAGGACAGATGCTCCCACCTTGAGGAAGCTATTGCTCATATCAGGACTCTTACTCAAAGTATGCAAGCGGAAGCTTCAACCAGAGCTAGCGCAAGGAAGGAATCCCTCCCGGATGACTCAGTTAATCAGCAGAATCCTTAGGACTTATGAATTGTAATTTTTTTTGGCTGGTAGGCTCTTTTATCCGGCAATATAGCCGTTATCTCTTTCATTTCAGTTACCGTTTATGTAGCAATGAGGATCAAGGGTCTGTGAACCCGTTTTGGATCCTTAATGCCTTGGTTTATCATATCCATGTAATAGGACTCAGTCCCTAAAAGTTTTATAATATATCAGTACCCAATTTTGTCAAAAAAAATAATTTTTCCAAACCTCTAATATTTAGCCATGGTGTCTAATTATGAGGGGCCATGCACTAAATATTTTTTACATCAAGATATTACAATTTAATACATGAAGGGGGAAAACCCGTTCGTTATATACCCTCAAAATCCTACCCAATTTTGCGACTCAAAATATGATCTAGTAGACTAGGTCATTTGTAATAAAATAATTTAGCCAATTAACTAAAATTATTTCCAAATTACTTTTACAAGGACTAGATAGAAAACATTAAGGCTCACATAATATCTTGACGACAAAATCCATTTTAGCTTTGGGGAGAAGTTGGAGGGAAAAACTCTACCAATCATTTGTGTCTAGAGACATAGATGAACCAGTGAGACAAAAAACCTCCTAGGATAGAAATCGTCACCAAAATACTATGCTTACCTAGGTTGTTACATACATGATGGCCTTACTAAGATCATTTACATTATAACCATGCAGAACGGGTTTACATTTTTAACAAATTGTCGACTGGTGATGAAATCTGAATGATGCAAACAC
Source organism: Pinus taeda (assembly GCA_000404065.3). NCBI lineage: Eukaryota > Viridiplantae > Streptophyta > Pinopsida > Pinales > Pinaceae > Pinus > Pinus taeda. Next base: position 78,903 of record APFE031268400.1, read on the forward strand.
TTGGACATGATAGATCCCTTTTGCGAAAAAAGGGGTGTACTACTATGGGCTCGTTGACACAAAGTGGTCAACAAACCCTTCATTGAATATACTTTATCCACTTTGATTCATCCTCAAGATTATGATCACTCTGCGACCTCCCCTCCCCAATGTGATCATCACGATGGGCGACCTATTTGTTGCACCCCTCGTGTCCATCACCCTTTGTTCCCCTCTCATCACGACCTTGTGGCATCTACAAAGCATAATATTATAAGCAATGATTGTGATAGGGAGTTCTGGAGAGAGATCTTTCATTCCATCGTTGCGTACTTAGAGGGAAATCCCTGCACTTCGAGATCAACCTATTCTCCTTCTCTTAGGGCTTCCTTTTACATCAAATGGAGATCATGTTTTCCCACCTCCCAACCACTTCACCCTCCATGTGATTGTGTCCACATTCACTATGGGTTTTGCTTCATGAATAAGCATACTAGCAGGCATATGTATAGTGACATGATGATATGTTGGTTGCACTGGCTTTATGATTACACTTAGTACTGCTCTTACTATATGCATGTAGAGTAGGATGCATTGCATGTTGATTTTGCATTAGAACTAACATCATATGATATTTCTAATGGTAGACTAGATGCATTTAAAGTAAAATTTGCATATTTTATTTTTCTATTGATTTTACGGCCTAACACTAAGCATGGGTGATCATAAGACATAGTGAAAAACATGTCGCCCCATGGGTTCAATCGTTGATATGTGCAAGTAACAAGTCTACGGTAACCAAGAGTTTGTTGGAGTTCTCGTGACCTCACATTCAAGTAGCTTCGTCCACTTCTTTCAAATATCACGTCCCAATTGGAGCCAGATGTTACTCACCATTCTATGGGTGATATCCCGAGGAGAAAAAATTTCTCCAAGATGGTTCTCAGCAGGTAGCCAACAACCCCTCGCAAGCACCAATTAGCTCATTGTGCCACTTCTCCACCACCTGAGCTAGCCATGTGGTCCCTCACCCATCTGTCATGATTGTATGCTTGAAGGTTGGTCTCCCAAACATAAAGGTATAGCTTGTCATTTGGTAATTGAGTATTGAAGTTTGCTTATCATGGACACTTCCGGGCATGAATTAATGGGGGTATTAAGCGGAAAGAATGGGTTAGGTCTGTGCTCTTGTCACCTAGACCCCTTTCGGATATTAACCTTGGATTTTAGTCCCATGGGATCTCTTTTACTGACCATTTGGCTTTAGGGACGATATTTCATGGGAAACCCTGATTTTGGTTGCATGGTCCCACTCCCTCATCCACATATATTTGCCCCTTCCCACTCCTTATAACCCCATTCATCATTTCTCCCACTTGAGTCCACATTCTTCCATTGAACCCACATAGGGCTAGCTCTCCCCTTTCCCTTGCCCACACCTTGAGTCGGGCCTGGAATGATGCCCCGGAGGTCGATGCGGCTAAAAAGAAAAGTAAAAGCATAATTGGCCACATCCAATAGCAAATGTACCACAAAAAGCAAAAGATGATCGTGACAAACACATTTAGCACGTGGGAAAAAGCCAATACATGAACTCTAACCCATCATCATGACCATCACCCTAGTTCCTACAGGTTTTATGAGCCTCCTTCATCGTATAGGAACCCTTGATTGTCCCAACCCCTAGTGGGCAATGAACCACCCTACCTTAAAAGGGAGTATCCTCTGCTATATCTCACACATCATGCTCTTACCCCTTGAACCCTGAGCAGTTAATTGAAGAAAAATCATAAAAGGCAAAAGACATATAAAGAAGGGTGGAAAAATCAAGGTCGGGGCACCTCATGTATCATGATTGCTCCCTCCTATACATTATATACCCAAGTGTGGGCTTCCCTCTTACTAACTACGCTTGTACCCTAGCTTGTGGCCCAGGGATGTCCCTCTTCATTCCCTACTTCATTCATCTCTTTACCACATGCCACGTGTTAGAAGGATGTACCTTAGACATATTATTCCCTTTTAGAAGTAGAAACCACTTAAAAGGATACTTGGTTAACCCCATTTGGAGCTTGGAGACATTAGCACATGCCAAAGCCCATTATGGAAGGGCGTGCCATTATAAGTCCCCACCTGTTTTCCATGGTTTGTAAGCTCTTTTACTCGATTTCCTTGATGACTTGTTGTATTGGGAGGCTAGGGGACACATTGGATCTTATGCAAGATTGTAGATGGTCCCCGTCTTGGGTTTGGTCTCCCTATATGGGGTCCTAACCCTCCAAAGGGCTACATTGGCACATGTAGGGTGTGTGTTGAGAGCCATAGGCATCCACAGAAGTAGACAACACTCCATGGATCTCCAAAGATGTTCAAATATTGCTCGATATTCACCTCTTGAACGAGGTTCACCTTTGCCCAGTCTGCCCCACAGTAGTACTATGCACTTGTAGATGACCCAGGACTTGTATTATGATGTGGCATCACTTACACCGTCATCTGAGCCCCTACAGAAGGACTACAGGCATCTTCGACTTACTTGGAGACCCATGAGGTCACTTGTGTGCCCTCACAGCCACTGGAAGCACCACGGTTTATTATGTGGAGAACAAAGAGCCAACCCCTTGTCCATTACTTTTGAAAGTCTAACTCATCATTTTGGCACTTATGGACTTCATCAAGCCTCTTAGAGAGCCCAACGACATGCATTATTGATTATTCGACCCCTTGGGAGACTTATTATTTTATTTATGAGCTAATTTGGTGGGCTTGTCACCAATAGATAGTTATTTGCACATGATTTTAGTTGATGGGCTAATGCAGGCTCAAATTAGGTAATTCAAACTCATAATGATGTATAAATAGGAGAGACATGAATTCATTTGTATCATCACTTAGATTGGACCATATCTTTTTGTGAGATTTTCGCTATCTTTTGAAGATGAGACCTTTTGGATGAATGGATGAATTCCGATGTTTGGTTATTCTTCTTTGTCTTGGAGCTTCTATGATTGGCATATCTTGGTGATTGGATATATTCTTCTTACATGTAAGTACTATGTTAATGTTATTTTGATTCTTTATTTTGTTGCATTCATGATATTGGGATTTTCGCTATTTTAGGGTTAATTTGTTGCTTTTCTTGGAACAAAATTGTGGAAATTAAATCTCTAAATAGTGTTGTATCATGATTGGACCATGTTTGAATGAATGAATGTTCCTAGAGACATCCTTGTCTTGACAAGTCACCAAATATTAATGAACAAAGTACAAATGACCTTGAAGCTACTTCCATTAAGCCCTAATGCCCAACGAAGTTGTCTTTTAGGCCTCCTTGACAAGTGGAAATCAATCCAAATTCTAAATCTTCCATGACTCCATCTCTCCCAAAGGACAAAGCACTGGTCCTCCTCTGTGATCACTTTAAAGCTTATTTATTTCACCTTCCCCTCTTTTTCTAGGTTGAGCCTACATAGGTCACTTAGGGCATCAATTATCTCACAATTTAGCCACCCAAATACTTTGAGTTTCAGTCCACAATTGCGTTGGTGTATCCTCAAGAAGCCCTCCAAATTTCATGAAATTCCGACAGTGGGATCTTAAGATATCGCAAGCCCTAGCTCGAAGACCAATTCTTGCCCCTGGTTTCCCTTAGGCTAGGAACCTCTTTGGGATCCTTGCAATGTCTTTCATTGAAAATTCATTCCTTGGTCCCTTTCCCCTCCCTAATTAGATCAAGTATATCATTGGTTGCTAAATCTTATTCTCTTGACCTAACCTTGGGTCCACTTGGTCCAGTATGGTCCCATGCACTATCAAGGTTAATTCTTCAAATATCATCTGGAACCCAAGTTTCCACAAGAATTCTAGGGCTTAGGGATCTCCTTTATAAGACGCATACTCAAAACCTAACCCTTGAAATTCTCCCAAGTCGTTCCCAGAGAGCCTTCCATCTTGTCTTCCAAGACAAACAAGCCACAATATTGAGCCTCTCTTGTGAATAGGCTTTTAGGATCACCCTTCATCCTGTCTTTGATCTATTCATCTTTGTGATCCTTATCATACCAGGTCTCCTCCCATCCGTAAAAATTCATAAAGAGTAGGGGGTTTTAGCTGAGGTGACAGTGGGCTATTGCTCCATTGTTGTCCTTGACCTAGCAATTATCCCTTTAGGTTTCCCTCCTAGGACCCCTGCTAGTTTGAGCGGTAACAAGGCCCACGCAATCCTTGAGAGGAACTAACTCGTTGTTTGAATTTCATAAGTCTAATCTTTAGAAGTACTTGTTCTTGCAAGGTTCTCTTTTTACATAGTTTATGCATAAGTCAAAATATCAAAAAATCTTTTATATCTTTTGATCTTGTGCTTTCATCTCTTTACTTAGCTAATCAAGAACTTCTTATCAGTTTGACAAGTGATTGAGTCTTTTCCCATCACTTGATTTAGTTTTTTGTATATTATTTTGTAGCATTATCACCCACTTACATGCTCTCTTTTTCACACTAACTTTTATTTTAGTTTTGCAGCCCTAACTTTCTTTCTTGTAGGTCCTCTCAAGCTTCAAGTCTCATTCCAAGGAGGTCATGGGAATTAGGAGAGTTGGTGAAAGAGGCTAAGCTGTGTCCCTTTTTAGGAGCTTACTCTCTCAAGTTGTAGCATCATTTCATCTCTTGAGGCTCCCGTAGTTTGAAGGAATTTCGTGTTATTGCAAGATCTTATATTTTATTTTTTCATTATTTCTTGGGCAGCCCACTAAAAGGTTCTAACCTCATTGTAACAGCATAATTATAAAAATTTATGTTTTTGTTGTGGGAGCATGGGTTTTACCCATGGCATCCTATTTCTCCATTTAGGGAGAAAGGATTGTGTGTGGAATGATTGGTTAACATTTCCATTTCTTTCATTTTCACATAACGCGCATGCTCTAATTGGGAAGTAACACAAATCGCATTTCCTTTTCTTCAAGTTTGCTACATGCTTCAAGCTTGCACCACTTATCATTGTTGCTACAAGTTTCAAGTTTAAATTCTATTTGCAAAGCAATTTACTCTATACTTTATGTAAGCATCTCTATTATTTTTAGCAAACTTCAATACATTTAGCTTGGCACTTGTCTAAATAATTCATGCTTTATTGTTATGCCACATTTCCATTTTGAGTATATTGAAGCATTGTGTACTGGACAAGTTTATTTTCCAAATAAACTACTTACTTTCATGTCAAGCTAATATTTTTCGCTCAAGTTTAAAGTTCTTTTTCCAAAGCTATTGTGGGCATCAATCTTATCTCAACTCTTTTGCAAAGCATTGCAGTTTACATCGAGAAATTTTACATGTGTTTATTGGCTCATTTTGCAAGCCCGTACATTTCAAGCATCATTTGCTTTAGTTTGTTCATAATTTATCTTTAGCAACTCACAATTTTAATTGTTCATGAAACTTATGTATCTTGTGTTTACTTGAGCAACTATACAAGTGATCTTCTAGAGCATATTTACTTGAAGCAATTCTATCTTTTACATAGCACTTGCAAACTCACTTGCATATCATAGAAGGCATTCTAATTTAGTTGCATTTTAAACAAATTAACCTCCAAACATAAGGTTGGTTGATAGAAATCATAGGAAAAAGACTTTCTTGGAAAATTCTTTCAATTGGTACGAAGTAAGGTAAAAGTGTGTGACCTTGTAGTTATGAAGGTGGTTTGTTCCCTTGTAGGAAAAAAGGCACGCACTAGCTAGTAAGACTCAAAGGAAGGGTATCATTAACAACACCATTGTGTCCTTAGCCCCTTTCTTACAGTCACCCCAATTTTTACCCTTTTAGCAAGAGCTCAAGAGGAAGATATCTTGCCTAGATTAGGCATTTAGATTAAAAGTAACCAAGATAATTGCATCCAATTTTAGTTTAGGTGCATTTCATATTAACACATCTTATTGTTTTACTTGCCAATAATCATTACACTTGTCATTTATGAATATGTGTTGACTTGGATATTTTGGGCAAGTATCATCTCATTGTGCAAGTAGAATTCTAATTGGTTTCCTCAAGATATTATTTCCTTGTATGCTTTGGATTAATAAGTGATCATATATCTTGAAAACATTTTAATATCTTGCATTGATATTTTATTTTGCTAACATCTTTTGTTTCATTTTCAGGATTAATTGTGTTTCAGTTTGAAGCACCTTATTTTATTTTGAGCAAGTATCATTCATTTTGAGCAATATTTTGAAGGCACTAGTTTTACATATGCTTATTATTATATCATGTGTTGATGCTTATTGAAATTGATTTTAGTTCATATTGCTCATATCATATTTTGCTTATAATCTCAAAAAAATAATCCATTTCACTCTAACATCTCCTAGAAACCTCATATCTGTTAACTTAGTTTTCCATTTAGGGACCACCCCCCTTAGCTACCCTAGGAGATAGCTTAAACGGAGAGAGTTGGGAATAAGTGACAGCGCCAACTCTTAGTTTTTGCCACCAACCACACCTTGTGGCCCTGGGGTTAAAGGTTTTTCTCACTAACTAGTAGGTGTAGGCAGCAAGTGTAACAGGTCAAACACCTTCAAATGGTGAGGCCGACCTATCAAGTTAAGGCCGACATGGACAACTAGAGAACAATATATTTTTCTTTTGACTTTGACAGTGAAAATACCAACCGCAAGTACAATTTTCAACAATTGATGCTCAATGTGATACAAACGACTTCATGGAATCAATGAATGAAGCATAGGATAACAGCAGCGGTTGTAGCAGAAGCAATTGTGAAGAAGATGTTAAACAAGAAAATAGTATTTCCAAGATGGCTGTCAGACCTTGGGAAGATATTTCATTCAACAAAGATTGACATGGATTGGGATACACCAAAGATGATAGCTTTCATATACCAAATTTCTCCAAACCAGTTCAATTTGTGAGTGCGGGATTTCTTCCTAAAGTTAAGAATATTGATAAAAAGTGTCAGCATTGTTAGAGAAATGGTCACATGGAGAGTCTGTGTTTTGCTATCCATCATTGTTTTCATTGTGGGAAAGCAAATCATGTATCAGATAAATGTCAAAAGCAAAAGAAGGCTACAAAGACAGTCAATTATGGATGGATAATTTCATAGAGATGGAATAAAGAAGTGAAGAAACTACATTAGTAAACAGAGGTAAGGACACAAGAGACAAAGATGGTACCACCTAAAGGGAGGGAAAACAATGATAAAAGAAACTCTCCTACACCCTTAAGGGGGGAGGAGGGGGGGTAAATTGATGAAGTGAAGTTGGTTAGTGGTCATCCAAAAACCACCACCTTATTCAATGAAGATCAGTTAGTGATCATCAAAAAACCACCATAAACCACTAGTTTCCATTGAAAAACATTAGTGGTCAACCAGAAAAACCATCACTTAAAGCCCCAGCTTGGATCCTTTCCAAAAATGAACTATTGAAAAACTTTTCACCTTGCACCTAATAGGGGGTACATCAGATATTAGGCTTCAAGTTTTGAAATCTTATCAGTGATTTCAATTAGCATTTCAGTTCGAAAATCATTTCAACTATTAAATGGAAATGTTCAGACATAGCAATTGTTCACTTCCAAACATTCAAATATTGGCAATTTTTCAGGGATACCTTCATCGAAACTCAATTCATCGGTTTCATATTGAAGCTGACAATTTATTTGTACACATGTTGTTCAATTATTCAGACTTGTGATTGGGGGGGAATGTTAGACTATGAGTCCCTAAACAATCACAAAGTCTGAAAATACGATTGTCATGACTTGTAATTCTTGTCTTGATGAGTTTTTGTGATGATCCACTGAGGAGTTGTTAGTGTGATCCAGATCTAGATCTAGAAGATCTAGAAGGTCCATTGATGTATTATAAATTCAGATTTCAAGATCAATACTAAACACAATGGCTTGAGGCCTTTTCTACCACTTGCTTGTCTTGTCTCGCTCATGGCCAATTCTTAACAATTAAAAATTATCCACTAAAGGAATTATTCACTTTTCCATAGTTTACTTTAGCTCAATTAGCCAACACAATAATTATGTGTTTTACCTAAGTGTAACTTAGGCTAAGTTACGAAAACAACTTGCTCACACTAGAGCAAGTGTCTAAGGAGACTTTGGACGACTTTTGCACGCCTAGAGACTTAGGTCTATGCAATTGGGCCAGTTTTTTCTGCTTTTGACCAATTGAAAGCAGTTTCAAAATGCTTAATCGCTAGGCTCGCATTAGGTAGACTTTGCCTGGGGATTAAAATATGTTGTAACAAACTGGGTATTACCTCACCAATATTGTCATTAAAAGATACACAAGCTTGGATCATATAGTGGCAAGCCAAGAGCAGCAATAAAATTCCTGGAGTTGATTGTTTTTTTTCCCTGCATCTTCATAAAGAGCCACCCTATCAGCATTCATTCCAGCAGTACCACTGCATGAATAGAGTCATCCAAGCAGTTGTTCCATGTCTGGCGGCTTCATTAAAAAAAATTCCAGAACTTGATTGCAGAACCCAAAAAAAAACAAAATCTACAACCTCCATTAACTCCGTTATAGCATCTTGACATTCCAAGATTGACTCTACATGCCTTACCCATAGAGCTTGCATCCGTTGACATGCTGAAATTGATGCTTAATGTGTGGAGAAAATCCCAGTTAATTTATCAATGCAGCAGACCAGGGAAGTGGTGAAGCCAAATTGAAACACAGAACACTGCGCGAGAGATGAGTATTAACTGAGCAAGCTCCAGAAACTCATCTCAAAAACACAGTAATTACAGAGATCTCAGTGAACAGAGAAGTTTACAGTGCATTCAAATTGCAAAGATATAACTGTTTAAATTCCACAGTAAGGATCTGTGTTGGTGAATTGTGTGAACTCTCAATCCCTCAATTACGGATCAGTTGTAAAAGGAGAATACCCTCTCAAAGTGGTCAAGTAGGTTTACCCCTCAAAATGGCTGATTCTCTTATCAATACTTTTATTATATTTAATTGGATCATAAGAAAATAGATCAAGCTCCAAAGAAATATCTTTGGACATGGAATAGCATTGTTTTGGGTCTTTGTCATCGTAGAATTAGAAATAATGGAAGTGACTTTATTCAATCCACTATAGTAATAGGTCTATGCTTCTAGTGTTGAAAATTAGCGAGAAAAGTCATTTCTTGATTTGGGCCTTAATTCAAGGAGTCAATGTTGAGTTCTTTTTTTTTGTGTATGGTCGAGTTATTTTAGGAGTTTCCCTAAAAATTAAGAGTGCATGAGGCAGTTAACTGATGTGTTGAAGTTGAAGGTCGAGTTTTGATCTTCTAGTGTGAGTTAAATTGGGAACAGAAAGCTTAAGTGGTGTTAACCTCCTAAATTTTAGGAAGATCCAGTTAACTAGTTTTGTTGACTTTTGTTAACTAGTTTTGTTGACTTTTGTTAACTAGAAAAGTTCTAGTTCAATTACTTAATTAGAAAACTCACTAATTTTAACCATTCGGGTATCCTTTAAAATAAGGAACGAAGGCACAAGTTTAATCATTGTTTTGGTGAGCACGAGTTGGTGAGACCGAGCAATAGGAACCACAAGCTTTTGCGTGGAGCTTGTGTGAGGAAGAGTGTGCAAGAGAAACTTGTGCATAGGTCAGTAGAGGGCAGCATAGATCAGTAGTCTTGAAAGGGTTTCAAGCTTTAGAACAAGCAGGAAAGACAAGTGTGTCTTTCAAATTGAAACAATTATTTTGTAAGAGATATATTGGTCAGTTTTTCTATCAATAAATTCTTATCAAGCAGAGGGTTTTCCCAATTGGGTTCCCTAGTAAAAAAAATGTCTTGAATTGTGTGACTGTGTTTTATTTTTTGTTCCTATTCCGCTGCATCTAATAGATAAATTATGTGTTTATGTGAGAAGAAATTTTAAATTTCATATTGCTCATATTAGCAGATCAGAATTTCGTGGAAATTCTACATGATATCAGAGCCTGGAGCAGAATAAAATAGCACATCGAAGTGCAACGATTCATAGAAAACATCATCTGAAATAGGCCACAGATCAGATGGAGCCCTAGCCGAAGATAAGGACTGTTTTGTGTCTTCTTGTGACTGCTTTGGGGCCGAGTTTGATTGGAAGTGCAGGCCGTGAGCTAGAGAAGCAAGTTTGGGCTGGTTCTGTGCATAAGTTTTGATCCTATTCTCTGTGATCAAGGCGTCCAAGGTTCTGAGTTTTTACAGGAGGGACCGAGCCCTCGTTTAAACTTTAGGGCTCGTCTATGCTCAAAAAAGTGTTGCAACAGCAGTGCATGTAGGGCTGGTAATTGCGCAGGAAGGGAGGAGTCTTGGAAGGGAGACGGCAAGGCATTCTAAGCAGGTTGAAGCCTAGTTGGAGGGCTGTAGCAGTTCCTACAGGCAGCCCTAACCAAGGCCAAGAGCCACAGAAAATATTGCACAGGCCGAGAAGGAGCAGAGCAGCTAGAGGTATGTTGAATAATGTGTTCAAGTTGATTTTGTTGCTAAGTGGATATTGCTCAGGTTGGACAGTTTGTTTGGCATCTTAAGAGCAGTGAGGAGGGCAACTAGTAGGTGTCAAAAAGAGGCCTAAGCACAGATTAGAGAAAGACGTTTGGTCTGCTAAGGGCGGCAGTTTTAGAGGCCCTAAGTACAATTCTTGTGAAGGACTACAAGACTGTTAGTGGGCAAGTTTTTAGAGAGCTCTCAAGGGAGGCGGTATGGCTTGCCAAGGGTTGGGAGCAGATCATTGTTTAGAGGGTGCATTGAACTTCATAGATTGGAAAGGGAGGATCACGATAGTGCTGGAAGATAATGGGGTGGGAGATTACATCAAGCAGGTGATAGTACCACCTCAAGACCCCCAACAATTGGCCCAGCACAATAATAATGATATCAAGGCAAAGAAGATCATTCTAGAAGGGATCAAAAATCATATAGTGCCTCACATCCATGAGAAGAAGACAGTGTATGAGGTGTATGATACAATCCTAAAGTTGTATCGAGTACCAGTGATACCAAGAAGCTTGCTCGTAAGGAGAAGTTGAGGAGTATCTGAATGAGCAAGGATGAGCCCATCATCCCATATTTGACAAGGTTCAGTCAAGTACGAGATGAACTAGGTGGCGTGGACGTGGTTGTATCTGATCACGAATTTGTGAGTTTTGCCTTACATGGACTTTACAAGTCATGGAAAGGGTTTCAGGATGTTGTTAGTGGGAGAGAAAACTTTCCAAATTGGGAAAGGTTTTGGACTGACTGCATACAAGAAGAGATCTGAAGAGGAACCATAGAAGGGAGATCAGTTATGACAGAGGACGAGGAGAACTGTGCTGTGGTAGGCAAGAGTAGCAAGGCCAAGGGCAAGAAAGGCCAAGGAGAGGTTGGGTCCTATGAGAAGAGCAAGAAGAAGGATCTAAGTAAGATCAAGTTCTTCCATTGCCATGAGTTTGGACACTACACTTCTAAGTGTCCTGGTAAGAAGAAGGGGGCCGAGAAGGATTATGCTGTTGCATCAGCGGAGGTAGATGGCTTTTCTGCCCAGTTCAAGAAGGATTTCTCGTTGATAACTTGCATGGCAAGCTCAGCAGACAACAGTATGTGGTATATTGATTCAGGGGCTTCCTTCCACATGACCAAGAACAAGAAGAGTTTCAGTGACCTGAAGGAGGACATGGAGGTTCAGATTGAGCTAGGAGATGATGATCAATATGTAGCTAGAGGAGTTGGTATTGTCAGCTTTCAGAGGGAGTCAAGTAATTCCATTCATCTCAGAGATGTTCTTTATGTTCCAGGATTGAGGCAAAATCTTGTTTCGGTAGCCACCCTTGAGGACAATGGATATGATATCATATTCAACAGAGGTAAGGTGTACCTCCAACACTCAACTTCTGGATGTAAGAAGCAAATAGATGTGAGGGTGAAGAATCTCTACAAGTTGCAGGTAGAGACAGGTGCAGCTTTGAGCAGCAAGGAAGGTAGTGCACAGAGTAGAGAAGTGATGGTTGAGCGAGAGCAGAATAGAGCTCTCAAGATGGAGCCTCAGCCAGTATCTCAATTTCAGGTTAAGCTAGTTGGCAATTGGGTTTACCAGTAAGACCAGAGCTCGCAGAGTATGGAGGGAAAAAACAGGTCTTCAAAGCAGGTTCTGCAAAAGAAAGTAGGGAAGTCTTCTAGTTCAAAGGGAGCAACCACAGAAGTGGAGAACTTGGTAGTATTGGGGACAAATCCAGGTGGACGAGGTTCTACCAGGAACACCTTCCTCGCTAAGAGGGAGTGTTGAAAATTAGCGAGAAAAGTGATTCCTTGATTTGTGCCTTAATTCAAGGAGTCAAAGTCGAGTTCTTTTTTTTTGTGCGTGGTTGAGTTCCTAAAATTTAGGTGTTTCCCTAAAAATTAGGAGTGCATGAGGTACTTAACTAATATGTTGAAGTTGAAGGTCAAGTTTTGATCTTCTAGTGTGATTTAAATTAGGAATTGAAAGCTTAAGTGAAGTTAGCCTCCTAAATTTTAGGAGGATCCAGTTAACTAGTTATGTTGACTTTTGTTAACTAGAAATACTCCAGTTCAATTCCTTGATTAGAAAACTCACTATTTTTAACCATTCAAATTGCCTTTAAAAGAAAGAATGAAGGCACAAGTTTAATCATTGTTTTGGTGAGCGCGAGTTGGTGAGACCAGCACTATTGCAAGGGTTTCAAGCTTAGAACAAGCAGAAAAGACAAGTGTATTTCGGATTGAAACAATTATTTTGTAAGAGATATATTGGTCAGTTTTTCATCAATAAAATTCTCATCAAGCAGAGGGTTTTCCTAGTTGAGTTCCCTAGTAAAAAAAATTGTTTTGAATTGTGTGACTGTGCTTTATTTCTGTTCCTATTCCGCTGCATCTAGTAGAGAAATTTTGTGTTTATGTGAGAATAAATTTTATTTCAGATTGCTCATATTAGCAGATCAGAATTTCGTGAGAATTCTACATCTAGATCAAATCAGGGTGTTCTACGAAAGATCCGTTCCCTTCCCTTCCCATTCCTCACAGCATATGTATATAATGCCTAGAGATGTCATACCTACAACTAGATGTTGTGTTGTTAAAATTCAGATATGATTGTGTCCATCTTGAAAATAATTTCTACCACTATAAGAACAGCATATGCCCATCACATAAATCTTGAAATTTATTATTGGGTCCCCTGTGTCATCCCTTGAAATTATCCCCTAACATTTGAATGCGTCTCCAACCGTCACAAGAACAACATAGTGAAAGATAGGAAAAGTATGAAATAAATAAGTCTTGTTAAACATAGAAAAACATTTCAAGCTTTGAATTTCTGTAAGGGAAAAGGAAATAATAATGTTAGGATTTATTATGACATGGTGACTATGGCTCAAGCTCTATGCATTGTCCAAAGCCACTCACCTGCACTCTTGGGTTCTGGAAATCATTCATAGCTTCGGTCAGGGCAGGTAGAACTTGTTGATATTGTTGTTGTTGAAAATCCGGACTCAAATCTGTTGAAAGTAGACCAATTGCATGAATGGCAGCCCAACGAACTCGCGCATGCGAATCATGGAATAAGTTCAAAACCATTGGGACAACATGCTGAAAATATTTTATCATCTCCTGAAAAAAAGAAATTTAAAAGGGACATCTATAATAATAAGTTCAAAATCATTCGACAACATGCTCAAGATCTTTTAACATCTACTGAAAGAAAATTTAAAGAAGACATCTATAGCATTCCAATACTGAATCCTAATAGCTTGACGCACAAGTGAACATCGTATAAACTAATGTAATGGATGAGGGATCAATTAATAGAAAAAAGGATATTTTTATTCAAGAATAACTGAAATCGAATTCTGATACTCAACTGAACTTGCTGGGAATGATTATCAATCAACACAATCCAAAGAACTAAAGCATTCAACCAATATCACCAAATCCAGAAGAAGATGAATAAGCACAGACCCATCAAGATGAAGGTCAGATGTGCATTATGAACCCATCTAAATCTAGGTCTGATGTCTATTTTGAATTTGAACCCATTTGAATCTAGATTTGATATGTATTTTCAATTTGAACCCATTTAAATCTAGGTTTGTTATGCATTTCTAACCCATCTCAATCTAAGTCTAGTCTGATACACATTTTCAACACATAAATCCAAATCAACGTAGCATACATTTGGAGATTGAGTTCAAATCTTTCATACGTCTGCCATTTGTGTGAAGTGGAGATACACATCTTCATAGCCTAAAGAGTCCAGCTTATATATCATATTCAAACCACAGTTTACATGTGTCCACTGCCCATTTTCAATGATTCCAAAGTACCCTCTAAATTGAATACATTGTTTGTTTATTTTCATACAGGGCCCACCCAATTTTTGGCTGGCCTAATACAAAACTCTTTAGAGATGTTACTTTGGGGACTCTCAAGCATGAATGCATTGGGAAAGGAGGCTAGGTTAGTTATCCAACCAACCTTGGTTCAATAACACACACAGAAAATGGAACCCAGGCTAGCTAGGGTAAAACCCCACTAGCCTATGGATAGATCACATCACAACCAACATTGGTCAAATGCACTAAATACACACAAAATGGAACCTAGGCTAGCTAAGCTAAGACCCCCACTGACCTACGCATAGACCACATCCCAATTGACCTCAATTTCAATGCACTAAACACACACAAAATGGAACCCGTGCTACCTAGGGTAAGACCCCCATTGGCCTACAAAAAGACCACATCCCAACCAACCTCGATTCAATGCACTAAACACACACAAAATGGAACCCAAGTTGTTTAAGGCAAAACCCCCACTAACCCACAAATAGACCACATTCCAACTGACCTCAAGTAAAAGCACTAAACACACACAAAATGGAACTCAAGCTACCCATGACAGATCCCCAATGTGCTATGGCTAGACCACATCCCAGCTGAGCTCGATTCAATGCACTAAACCTACACAAAATGGAACCCAAGTTAGTTTTGGAAGATCCCCGCTAGCCTATGACTAGGCCACATCCAAAACAACCTTGGTTTGATGCACTAAACCCACACAATGGAATTGAAGGTAGTTAATGACAAGGAAGACCCTCACTGACCTATGACTAGACCATATCACAACCAATCTCAACTCAATGCACCAAACATACACAAAATGAAACTTGGGATAATTAAAGTACACCCCCATTGGCCTACATGCCTAGACCACAACCCAACCAACCTCAATTCAAAACTTCAACGAACTAAACACAAACAAAATGGAACCTATGCCAATTATGGTAGACTCCCAATGGCCTACTGGTAGACCACATCCCAATTGACCTCTACTCAATGTACTAAACACCCGTAAAATGGAACTAGGGCTAGTTATGGTAGACTCCCACTAACCTACGATGAGACCACATCCAAACTAACCTCAATTCAATGCATTAAACACACACAAAATGGAACTTGGGCTAGTAACAGTGGACTCCCAACGGCCTACAACTAGACCACATCCCAATCAACTTTATTGACATGCACTGGACCAAGGTTGTTGGGAGCAAGGAGCGAGAGTGGGAAGTGGGAGCAAGATTGAGAGTGGAAAAAGGAACAAGAGCGAGAGTGGGAAGCGCAATTTTCAAAAGCTTCCAGAAGCAAAGCATTTCAAGAGCCCTAACGATGAGTCTTGGTCTAGACTCGAAACGTCAACAAATAAAAGATGAATACTATGTTATATCTGAATTCAGTCTCTCAATAACCATACCACAGAAATCTTCAAACCATTATACATTTCAAGAGTGTTTTTTATATAGTATATATCTACTATATTTTGATACATATATACATATATATATATGTGTGTGTGTGTGTGTGTGTGAAAAGAGCATGCAAAATGTTGAATTAGTTGCATAAACGTAAAAACATAGATTTAACTATTGGATGAATAACAATCATTAAAGCAATAACCATTTGGTACACATATAGTATCAATCATCTAGTAGTTATAACATTGTCATCAATGTTATCGAAATTGGTGGAACCGGTCAGTCCGACCGTTTTGGTGCCTAAACCAGTCCGACCAACAATACAAATCTATAAAAGGTTGGTTTTTTACCAATCTAGCTTGTTCTTGTACAAAACTAGTTGGTTAGATACTGAACCAACCCTTTTTCACAAAATGGGTCGGTTTTGTACAATGCAACCAACAACCCTCCAAACACAAATTAAAAAAATAAATAAATAAACAATAATTTATGAGTGGGGCATTCTAATATTCAACCCTAGGGCCCTACTAATGTTACATTATTAATGATAATGTTAAATTCTTAAAGTTTTAACATTACTATTATTGAATCAAGATGTTTGAGAGTGGTTATGACCTAATTGGATTTCATATAGAGAAAGTAGAATTTTAGATCCCACTCAAAAATCTAGCAAACTTAACATTTTTTAGGATTTCAAGATTGGGGGGGATTGCAACATTTCCATTAGATTCTATTGTGTATAAGGGCATGGAACTAACATTTAATCAAGAGCACCAAGCCCTCTATGTACCTTGATGTTAGTAGCATTGGTTGTTGAACTCCTTTATCATGATCCTTAGTAAAAATGTATCCATCACTCAAACAAAATCCATATTTGACATGTGAAACTTTTTCTATCTTATTTTAATGCTTAAAGGGTGATATTGATGATGAGAATACCAATTTAGGTAATGATTTTGATGATATGTAGGTATTCGTTACAGCATGATTTTTTTTACACTAGAGGCCATCTAAAGCCTCTTCGCTGGTGTATTTTTGGTTGAAACGTGTATTGCACTAAGTGTTATTTTGGATATCTGCACTCCTACTTACCATATAACTGAGAACTTTTGCATATTTGTGTACAAATGGTTTGGATTCATATGGCTGCACATGAATATATATGTTTTTTCTTTAAAATTTGAATATCTTATGTATTTTTTGGTCAATCAGTTTTTAGGTCAGGTTTTTTTATCAATTCTCATTTTGGGGGATCTATCAATTCAGTCAACAGTTTGATTTTGATAACATTGATTGTCATTAAATAATCAATTATTGCATCAACCTTCAAGTTTCAACATATAATATTTTTCATCAACAAACTCTAAAAAATAGCATCAACCACAAAATGAAACAAAGCATCATATTCATTAACAGAGAGTGATGACCAACTCTAAAAAATAACATCAACCACAAAATGAAACAAAGCATTATATTCATTACCAAAGAGTTGTAATAGTAATTAATAGTTCAAAAACTTCAAAGATAGGTTCAAACTTCAAAGTTCAAAGTTCAAACTTAAACCATCATATAAAGTTCAGAAAATAGGCCATAATTGTTAACACCAAATTTACCCTTGGTGAATTCAACTGTCACCTTCATTATTGTTTATGAGCACATTCATAATCAAGTTGCACTTCTCATTAAGTCCATCCTAATTGCTCAACATCAAGAAGTTGTGGACACATTCTCACTGATTCTTGGCCATGATCATTTATAGGGTTTTGAATGCATTACATAGTTTGAGTTTTAGAAATCGATATTTTTGGAAGAAATAGTACAAGATCAAGATTGTGCTATTTTTAGCGAGTTTTCAATGGTTATGTCTATATTTGCTCATGGTGGTCAACTTTAGTTTTCATAACTTCCTATATTTCTGAAGGTCACAGCTATTTTGAGTGGGTGAAATGTGGCAAAAGAGCATGGTGACATTTGGCATGTCTTTGAGGGTTTTGTGGACATCTCTTCAATTATGTACAATTATATTTGTTGGAGTCTAAAAATTGTTAAGTCTACTGAATTTTGGTTGGGATGTGAAATTATTTTTTCTTCATATGAGGTTTGATGAGGTTGGAAACCATCCCAAACATCCTAAAACAATTAATGATAATGTAAAAATTTAAGTAAAACAAGTTCTCCTTTGACTTTAAGAATTTTGTATTATCATTCAAAAGGCACCTCAAAAGCCCTAGGAGCATGCTCCCAAAAAATGCTCATGGGAGGGAGGCAATCAAGAAGTGCGCTCCCGAGGGCACTTCTAAAATGCTCCCTCTAAGGGTGCACTTTGGGAGTGAAGTGTGTGGGGGAGGGCACTACCCTATAGCTTAGACTAAACACACACTGCACCTAGTCTAGTTCTGGTAGACTCAAACTTCCCTATCAACCTCAGTTTAATGAACTAAGCACACACAAAATGGATCTTGGACTAGTTATGGTAAACTCCCACTGGTGTGTGACTAAACAAGTCCCAATTGACCTCAATTCAATGCACTAAACACGCACAAAGCAACCTAGGCTAGTGATGTTAAACTCCCATTGCCCTACATCATGACCACATCCCAACCAACCTCAGTTCAATGCACTTAACACTCACAAAATGGACTCTGAACTACTTATGGTAGATTGGCATTGGCCTATATGAAGACCATATCACAACTGACCTCAATTCAATGCACTAAACACACACAAAATAGAACTTGGGCTAGTTAGGTGCTCATAGCCTACAACTAGACCACATCCCAACCAGCCTCAATGCAATGCACTAAACACACACAAAATGGAAGTTGGCCTAGTTACATTAGATTCCCACTTGTTTTATAGTAATTATTTTGGAAATACATTGTGTTGGAGTTTAAAAACATCCAAACATTTCAAGTGGACACTCACCCTTCATTAGGGAATCAAAATGAACATAGACTCCCATTTCCTAATGACCCCACTACAACGCACTAAACACACACAATGGAATATGGACTAGTTATGACAGATTCATAGTGGATTATGGCTAGACCACATCTCAAACAACCTCGGTACATAAATTAAACCCACAAGCAATAGATGTAGAGCCCATATTCAACACACCCAATGGGCAAATATTATCCACCATGTGAACTCTTGCCCATAACATGAATGCTCTATAGGGCTAAGTGGAAGTTTCAGATTGCATCTGATCGACTCTACGCCCTCAAGGCTAAGCAAAAGTTGTTTTCTCTTCCCAGCAGGATTTTCTTGGACGAGGACCTCACTTGAGCACAGGTTGTGGAACTTAAACAATCCAGAGAACAAGTTATCGCAGCACGACAGGCAGGGAAATGGGCAGTTATCAGGAATCTTCGGGCAGTCATTCAGGACTCCTTCCCACCTAGGTGGGAACCCCGAACTGCAGGTTCCAAATGACGGGCCCGCTTGGGGAGACGACAG
>APFE031268401.1:29875-70256 GCA_000404065.3 Pinus taeda
TCTCACTCATATGCCCCAACCTTTGATGCCATAAGTGAATGGAGTTACTGTCATGTGCAGACACAGTAGACACAAAAGCTGACCCTGTACCTCCTTCTAACTTAAATAGATTTCCTACTTTCTTAGCTTTCATAACTAGTAAAATGCCTTTGTAAATTTTCATTACTCCACCTTGAATTACAGTTTTATATCCATTTGAATCAAGTGCTCCTAATGAAATCAAATTTTTCCTTAAATCTGGTACATGCCTCACATCAGTTAACATTTTAGTTGTCCCATTAAACATTTGCAGTTATATACTCCTAATCCCCACAATATTACATGTTATATCATTACCCATGTACACAACTCCATCATTAATTGATTTATATGTCTTAAACCATTCTTTATGGATACACATGTGGTTTGATGCACCGGAATCTAACAACCAATGTTGATCATGAGAATCTAACAACCAATGTTGATCATGATTTGACACATTAACTGATAATACTTCATCACTCATACCTGAACCAGATGCCGAAACTGTATCTATCATATTTGCCTCCTTCTTCTCTGTCAAAGAATCTGCTTTAGAAGTTTGTTGTTGTCGCTTCCAGCAATCCTTCTTTAAATGCCCTGATTTGCCACAAAACCAACACTTTACCTTACTCTTCTTCCCTTTCGACTTTGAACGTGAGTCGCTCGGCCTACTGGAGCATCTTCGAACGACCTCTAACCATCATAGCTTCTGATGTAGAGGTTTCTGAATGCAACCTTCTCCTTGTTTCTTCCGATAATAAGGATGCAACTACATCATCAAAATCAATAGTTTCTGATGAACTAAGACTTACAGAAGTAACAAAATGATCCCATGACTCAGGAAATGAGCACAATAAAGTAATATCTTTATCCTCGAATTGAATTTCTACTTCTATACTTTGCAATTGCACCAAAAGAGTATTAAAAGCATTTAAATGATCAGCAATTGATGTGCCTTCCTTCATTCACAAACTGTACAATTGTCACTTCAGGAGAATCCTATTGGTTAAGGATTTGGTCATGTACAGTTTCTCCAGTTTCGTCCACAAACCAGTAGTTGTTGTCTCCGACATGATATTAAACAGGACATCATCAGCCAGACACAGTCGAATAGCACTTATTGCTCTTTCATCCATCTCGGCCCACTCATTATCTGTGATGTTGTAAGGCTGTTTGGATTTGCCCAACAACGCCTTTGCAACACCATGTTGGACAAGAAAATCGTACATCTTCACCTTCCAGATCTCAAAATTATTTTTGCCATTAAACTTCTTAATTTCAAACCGGGCACTCTGATTTTTCGCCATCTTGTATCAACCAAAAAACAATAATCTCCAAATCCAATGTTTAATAATAGAAGTTAAGCTCAGAAGAAATTCTTATGCCTTACTGCCTTTGCTTTACAAATTTTTTTTTTTTTTTATTTGTTTGCTGTGCAAATTACAGTACACAACCGAGTAAATCAAAGTGCATTGGAACAATGCGCCAATGGAGCACTGGCGTATTTAATCAAGTCAAAATGCGCCTTTCTATTTATTTTGAGCTATTGTTTAACCAACAAATTCGCGCTAATGGAAATTCATTCAGAACAAATCTATACGCATAGATGGTAGCTATACGAACAGCAAACAACTTCACGTCGCGGGTTTGAAAAAAAAAATCTCTACGCAGGTTTAAAAAATACCTCTATGCTGGAGTATGCACCAGCAATGAATTGAATACCACCTCCACGCAGCAATGAATTAAATACCATCTCCACGTAGCAAGTGATGTAATACCTCCACGCAGGTAATACCAGCTCCATTAAGTGCAGGCTCCACGCAACATTAACACGCACCAGCAATTCAACAATTCTACGCACCAACAATTTCTGCGCACCAGCAATTCAACGCACTACCAATTCTACGCACCAGCAATTCAACAATTCTACGCACCAACAATTCTGTGCACCAGCAATTCAACGCACTCCAGGACTGCTACACTTCCACTGCACCATTCAATGCACCAGCACTCTGGGACTGATACAAAACAACCTCCTCCGCTGCGCCACGCCTCCAACATTGCTCTGATACCATTTGTTAGAGGCAAAAGGTGTGCAGCAGACAAACAAATATACACAGCAAATAAAATCATGCACAGGAGACAACAGATTAACGTGGTTCACCCAACCAATCTGGGCTACGTCCACCAAACATAGGCATCGACAATATTTATTATCAAACAGGAGATTACAAAAAATTAATCAATTTCCTCACAAACTCTCTCTCAAACAATCCGTATGGATACCTGTTTTATAGCTAAGAGAATCTAACTGCCTCATAAATCCTCTCACAACAAATATAGGATGCATTAACTCTCTCCCAACAACCTGGAGCTAATCTAGCAACAAAATTCCTATTGTTGTCATACATTAGAGATTTTTGCCTAACATATGAAACAGAAAATCTCAACACTGTGCATTTCATAAATGAGTACCATTGCCTCATCAACAAACCCATTTTGTGTATATCCTTCCATCATCGCATTCTGCAATATAAACCATGATCAACTATAATTCTCACACATCACATAAGGATCTAATTTCCACCTTAAACCCTGCTTCGAAGAATTAAACTATGCGTTATCCCTAAAACCATAAGTGGATTTCGTGGGGGTCTCTACTAGTAAATGGTTTTGGACCTGGGAGGACGGAAATGCTCCAAATCATGCCACATGATCACAGGTGTTTTTTGTCAAAAAAAGACTTCAGACGCCCCCAACTATTAAAGCTCGGATGACCTTGGGGGTCTGAAATGGAATGAAAACTGTTAATTTCGTAGTGACAATCTCTGCCATTTAAAAACTGCCCGGACGTTATACTTTCCCTTCCTTATCTTGATGCTTGTTATATTTGTCTTTGACTTATCCATTTTGAACAAAGGAAGAATATTGCGATCAACCAATAATTTCTTCAGATGAGAAACAACTAGCTCAAAAGCCTTATGTACATTTAGAGCCTCTCCACGGGACTTAATCCCATATGGACCAAGTGAAAATGTTAATGATGTTTATAAACACCATTATACTCAATGCTTATCAAGGTGTAATTGAAGAAATATGTGCCCTAGTGGGCTCCTCTCGTGCTTTGATATTTGGCACTTGTGTTTGACCTTTGATCTGAATGGTTTATAACTTGTCATATTTGGCTTTTATGATTGATGTGTGAATGTTGCCTTTGTTATTAGCCTTGACCCAATTTTCTATTTTATAATATAACTTTAATTTTTAAATTAAAATTATTATATAAATAAATAATAAACCATTCAAAAAACATAAATAAGTATATCTCTGAGTATTTTGCTAAAAAAAAAAATAGTAATTTCTATATAAAAAAATTATTGTAACTTTCTTTTGTGTAAGAGATAGCTACAACACACATTATACAACTAACTATGCGGTAGAAAATCTCTTTTGATAAGTTTAATCTCTCATTCACTCCCTTATGGCTAATAAAAAGAGACTCTAAATAGACAACATTATGCCAAGCTGCGATCACAACGTTATGATGGGACATTGAATGTAAACTCTTAAAAGACAGTAATGCACATATATAACAACGTATATCGATCAAAGTCATGAAACAATATTTTTTCCATTCAAAGTATAAGCGTGATTATTTTATAGTCCAAAAGTCTCCACACGCTTTCTAGAAAACTAGGTATATAAAGCAAAATCCCTTGACAATTTGATTCGTAATATTAGATACATACGCAACGTCACCATCCTGCAATCAATTTGCGTTTAAAATATGGCATCCATCGAGGAATGAGTTTGAGAATTGCAATTTGTGATTCAAAAGATGTGAGCTATCATGATGACAAACTAAAAGGAGTGTGAGAATTGCAATTTGTGGTTAAAAAGATGTGGGTTATCAAGATAAGGAACGAAAAGCACTGTGAGAATTGCAATTTTGTGGTTAAAAAGATGTGGGTTATCAAGATAACGAACGAAAAGCACTGTGAGAATTGCAATTTTGTGGTTAAAGAGTGTGAGTTACAAAGGGGTGTTGGAATTGCAATTTGAGATTTAAAAGATGCGGATGATTAAAATGATAAACTAATTTTGAAGTTCATATTTCAATTTACTATTGAGAAGTTAAATATGTTATTATAAGATTAATGATAATTAAGTGATTGTGTTGAAAGGTGTTATTATAATTATATATTGTGCATTGAACAAGAACCAACAAAATCTCTCATGCCTTTAAGTTGAGAGTGAGGCCAACTTCTTTTCACAAGCAGTCCCTCATGCCCAATTTTTTTTATAGCTCATGGAGCCTTTAATAAATGGATATTGGGTATACTATTAAAACATTCCTTGATGTTAAGGTCAATGGTTCAAAATTGGTGGGTAGTCCCATCCACTTTGGTGAAGGGTGCTAAGATGCTTTTGAGGTTAATCACAAGGAATGAAGAATGGTGGAAGCAAATAACTTGGAAAAAAAAATGGAGGTGATAGAAGAAATTGCTTCAATCAAGTATCCAATATTAGAGGAGGTTCTTCCATTATCAGGTTTATGTGCACAACTCTCCTCCTCATTAGACCCTCTCTATGTAGGACCTAACGAAATGGTTCAAGTATCAATTTTTGGGAGAAACCATTGTGGGACATCAACCTCTCTCTTTACTTCCCACCATGTTCTCCTTGTGTACCTAGTTGGAAAAATGAAATAAGACCCATTTATTAGACATCTTGGATTGGCATGAAGATGGGTTTTGGAAGAAATGGGAGTTTGGGGATGTTCTTAGTCATTTGTAGGGGCTCATAAAAAAAGTAGAATCCTTTCTCTCATGATGCACACCTAAAAGGAAAACACATGAGGATTTTGGAGTTTAGGGAGCCGCAATTTATTCAGTCAAAAAATGACATTTGTCCCTCCTTTTTCCCACTGGATCAAAATTGAGAAGCTATCTCTAAGAAATATAAGGAATACAGATGGACTCCTGAGGATTAATATATTTTGTTCGACCTTGGCCCGTCATAAAAATTTAACTGTTGGAAACCTCAAGAAAAGAGGAATTTGCAGGTCATCTAGACGTCCTCTATGTCTTCCTCGAAATGATTCTTCCTTGCAAATTTTTATTGAATGCTCTTTTTCGAGATCAGTGTGGGAGTATGCCTTGAAGTATCTTTCTATTAGGCTCATTTGGTTGTCGCATCTTTCAAATTTGTTTGCATGCTTGAAAAATAAATATTTGGGGAGATTCAAAATGATGTTTCTTTTTTTACGGGATGTGGAAAGATATACCAAAGTATATCTCTTAGAAATTGTGGGTTGCAAGAAACCACTCAATTTTTTAAAACAAGTAGACTTCTATAAAGCTAGTAGCTACTCAGTGTTTCTCTCTTCTATTAGACAAACAAAGCTCCCAAAATTTTTCCTTAGCTTCTCCATAGTAGTTGGACCTTAAAGGAAAAATATGGTGGAAGAATTTGGGCATTTTAATCTCATCACGCAAGGTGTACCCTCATTAGGAAAGTTGGTCTTTGTGTCTTCCCTAGTGTGAGTTTAGGCAATGGTTAATTTCACAATATGGTAGGAAAATGGAAATTAGTTTTACTTGGAGTTTGGTGTTGGACTTTAATATCCAAGAAGAAGCATATGGTCTCTTTCAAGACCTTTCTTTGGTTTGGGTAAAATAATTACATATATAATAATTATTAGGGACTCCAAAATTATAATAGGTCATCTTTGGAAAGTACTAGCCCCAAGAATCCACACCTCAATCCAATTTTCCCCATATTAGTTTTTTCTCACATAGTTTACAAAATATAATTGCTATCACATACTTTGGCACAATAATATGATGGAAGATCACGTGGAAAAAAATACAATAAGCATGGAAGGGGATCATTCCTTATCAATTTTAAAATAACCTATCAATCAATCCCATGATTAGGTGCCTATCTAGAAAAGGTCATTTTGAATGACAATTAGAAATTTACAATGAATATTTAGTAGTTAGGGGTTGTTTTGAGAGGGGACTTCCTCCATTTTCTATGTCCCCCAACACGCAGCATGTCAAAGGATAGGTATCCTTACTATTCATTATATGGTCATGTGTAATCATTTATGGGTGGAATAAGCCTTATAGAGGATGAGTTGAATGGAAAACATATGGGGAAATGAGAGAACATGGGCAAGAGTCCAATGTTTCTCTGTGTGACATAAACATGAGGACTCTAGCTAACCTTCGGCATGAGCTTGTGAAACTAGAGTTGTGGGAATGCACGATCATGGAGCTTGAGGTGATGTATAACTATCATGAGAAATGGTGGGAATAGGAATACTTAGGAGACCAAGGGAGAAAGGGGAAGTTGCATCCTCAGTACCCCTCATGGGCATTTATAGGTCAAGTTGTCCTCTGTCACTCTTACCTTGGTATGGTTGCAATAATTAATGGCTCTATTTTGGTTATGGGTGGCATGCCAAATAGTTTAAATTGCATTTACCTTGGATGGATGATGGAATTTGTTGGCCTGGGGATGCAAAGTTGGTATGTTGAGTCCTTACTTAGACCATCAAGCCCTTCTTTTTCCTCTATCATCTCATGGTTCAATTTTCTCCCTTATTCTAGTGTCTCTATCTCAAATTGGCATGCTCTAATCTCCTATTGGAGTATTCAACCTCCCCTCTCTTGTTTAAATTTTTTTCATTGTTGTTTCACTCTCTTATTATCAATTTGAGCCTCCTCTCCCTAGTCATTATTGAATTGCTCTTTGTGGCTATTTAATTTCTCCTCATCTGGACTTGTTTGTAATTGTAGTGTGAGGACCTTTGAGTCTTTCTTATTGTCTCTGGGTGTGTGGATCTCTCTCCATAGTTGTAAAAATTTTGAATTTTTGTCGAAGGTCATGTCAACTTGGGGGTTTGACCTTGCAGGAAAAGCACATTGGGTCCTTTTCCTTAAGCATACTCTTAAAATCTAGAATCTGTATTAGTTTTGGGTTGAATTTTCATTTTTTAGTTTCATTGAATGGATTATGATACAAAAGGATTTTGAGAATGTCTCCAACCAAGAATAGGTTGAGGAAATTGATCAACTACAATAGGATTTATTTTGTTTGTGAATCATCACAACCAAACAATATTAGCTTTGATTGTGGCTATGGAACTACTAGTGGAGTATAGGGTTGAATTACAAAGTGCTAAGGATGAACTTGATCCAATTTCCTATCAGTTAGTTTCAATAAGGCCAATCTTCTTTGGGAAGTTTGATAACTTCTACCATTATGTGCCTTCTAGAGTAAAATGTATATGTGTTCTCTAGAGAGGAAACTGACCTGGGTCGCAAATGGTGACTAAAAATTTCAAATGCATTAAGATTTTGAAGTTTTTTTTGAGGATATATGTAACTAGGAAAATAAGTTTCACAATTGTTGTTGCTAGGAAGCTTCAGTTTATATATGAAGATAGGCCTTACTTTTTTTTATTTCTCAATGGTGGAAGATATCATTTTTGTACCCCTTGATGTATGGCCATGCTCCTAAGCATGGGTTTTTAATATAAATATTTCCTATTTTGGTTTTAAAAGAAGGGTGATAATATGGGACATTGGCTTCTTGTAAGCACTATCTTGGTTGAACTCCCTTCTATCTTTCTATCTTGGAGTGAGACCTAAAATATATCTGATTGGGTAAGAGCTCATTTTCCTTTGACATAAGAAAACAAGTTAATGACCCAAGACCCAAAGGGATGTAGTAGGAATTAAATTCTACCTCTTTTAAAACCATCAACAGGTTGTTTCAAGTTGTGTGGTTATTGTTGAATAACAGTGATGAGTTAGGCCTAATTTATTATAGACCTTGTTACTTTTGGAAAAGAATCCACCACAAGGGGTAATAACTTTCTTCTAGATATTATTTAACCCAAAATCGTTTTTTGCTTATATAGTAAGACTTAAAACTACTTCTAATTGGGTAAGAGGCCATGTTCCTTGAACATAAGGAAATGAGTTAATTTCCTAAGACATAAGGCATTTGGCAAGGGAAAAAGTTTGACTCTTATGAATCACCAACAAATCATATTAGGTGGTGTGGTTTTCCTTAAATAATAATGATAACCAATATGTACTTCTAAATAGTGACTTGTTGTCCTCAATTAATTAGCAATCAAATTATGATAAACTTTATTATATTTTCTAAACAAAAAATAGTTAAACTTTTATAATCAAACACTACAAATTTTATAGTCAAACACTAACATAATAAATGACCAATGTAAAACAATAACCACCCATCAAAGACTCAATATCAATGATCTTCCGAATAAATTGTAATAACATATTTTATTAAGCAAATTCTTTTGGTAGAAATCACATAAGAGAAATTTTGGCCGACGCTTTTCGAACCAACAAGTGTGGTTCATCATGAGGACCAGATGAAGAGGTAGACCATTGCAAAGGCTTAAATAGAGAGCAATGTAGAAACCATAATTTCAAGTAACGACTATATAAATAGAGAGCAATGTAGAGACCATAATTTCAAGTAACGACTATATGAGAGTAATGTAAAGACCATAATTTCAAGTAAATTATATTTGAACTATACTTATTGGTTCTGTCTGGCTAAAAATTTCTCTTATATGATTTCTACTTAAAAAAACCTTACTTATTCATTATTGATGACAAAACCCTAAATACAAAAAAATATATCTATATTCTATGTAAAATCTATTTTTAAAATAAAAAAATCTAACTTCAATAATAAGAAATTACAAAATTAAATTTCGAATTCCGATAATAATGAGAAAAAATCTAAATTTAACAATATATAATTTGATTGTGCGAAAATTCCATCTGCGTTGCACAACTGATTGGGCCACGTGTCAAATTCAAGCAGTTTCGAGCTTATAACCGGGTCTACTTTCTCATCTTACGTTTACATCCCTGTAAAAGTTAATTATATTTTCCTGAATTGGAATTTGTAACTTCTTTTCAATGATTTTGTCATGTTCTACTTTCTGAAGGAAAAATTACCGAAAGTAATGTTATCATATTTGATTTCGTAAGATATTATTTTATAAATAAATTCTCACATTTTATCCTATTCATTATTTTTAGCCGAAGGCGTCTCTATATCAAGCCCAGTGGATGTACCGGTGTTGAT
This sequence comes from Pinus taeda, assembly GCA_000404065.3. NCBI lineage: Eukaryota > Viridiplantae > Streptophyta > Pinopsida > Pinales > Pinaceae > Pinus > Pinus taeda. Next base: position 39,044 of record APFE031268401.1, read on the forward strand.
TTTTTGGTTTTTTACAAATGGACGGTCGGGATTGTATTTGAGTTTGAGTTTGAGTGAATATCCTTCGTCTGAGTGATAGTGTCTGCTGGATTGACAACGCATCGCGGAAATCCGAGCGGCGCCAATGTGGTTGAAGGCCGAGCGGCAAGTTGAATGCCTCAGCGGCACCACTGTGGTTGAAGCCCGAGGGGCAAGTTGAATGCCTCAGCGGCACCACGGATCCATTACTCACGAGAGCTTAAGTGTTTCAAGTCTTAACCACGGATCTCTGAAGCGTTTTAAGCGTTAAACACGGATCCATTAATCGTGCCGATCATGCGAATTTCTGCTGTCGGCTCAGAACTTCAGACAGCCAGAACACATAGCGAAAGCTTCGAGAGCTCCAGTAGGGAATACCAGAGACTTTCCATGGCGGACATAGTTATGCGTTCCAAAACCCTCTCGAGGAAACGGTTATGCGTTTCTAAACCCTCTCTGCGACGGCATCATGGAGCCTGATTAATTTTCTGGGTCTCTGCGCTTCGGCGATTCAAATCACATTGGAAGTGTGATTTGTGAGTTTGTAGAGTCTACTGCTGTCAGGGTCGCACCTCGTTGGCCCTAGCGATCCAGAGCAGGGTCTCCGAGGTTTTCACCATGGACATCCATCCCACGGCCAAAATAGGGAAACGGGTTCTCTTTGACCACGGCACCGGCGTTGTCATCGGCGAGACGGCGAGCATTTCGATCCTGCACGACGTTACTCATGGAGGCACAGGGAAGCACGGGGTCGACCGTCATCCAAAGATTGGCAATGTTGTTCTCATAGGCGCGGGGGCTGCAATTTTGGAGAACGTCAAAATTGGGAAAGGCTCCAAGTTCGAAGTTGCGGCCGTTGTTTTGATGGAGGTTCTGCGGCGTACCACCGTTGGATTTTATTCATCCAATTTCTTTGTTCGGCCAGGAGTTGGATGTGAATTACATTAACAACACAATGTTTTTCTTGGAAATAGTTTGTGTGATTCTTCCCACGGGTGCACAACCCCATACATGCTCACTTTACATCTTTTTCTTTATGTGTTTTTTATTGGTATTTTTTTAAGACCATTTACAAGTTTTTCCATTTATTGATGATAAAAATGGTAATTTTGTACTAAAAGAAATAAAACTTATTAGTTAGCTCTATGAAAGAGAGTTTGAATCAAGAAAGTTCACACATTATATAGTAATCATGGTTTTAAGGAAGTTAGAACAATAACTTAACAAATAGAAACTAATCCCTATCCTGAGGTCATGTGAACCAACTCACACTATTCTAGGATATTCTCCATTATCTTCAATATTTCCCCTTAATTGAAAAGGTGTTCACAAATATGCCTAAGATCTCCCTAAACATTTCAAAATTAATCCTGCCAAGAGGTTTAGTGAAAATGTCTGCAACATTATCACATGTATTACAATATACCAAATGGACTTCTTTGGATTACACTTTCTCACTAACGAAGTGGAATTGTGTATCAATATGTTTAGTGTTTTTGTAGAACACCAATTATTAGCAAGTTTGATTGAACTCTGATTGTTGTTGCGTCTATCTATTCTTCCCCGACATCTTAGAGAATTCTCCGCAACCAAACTGCCTCACAAGTTGTTGTGTGCATGGGCTAAGGACAAGGAGATTGTGTTCTGCTTCTTGCTACTCCATGTGATCACCCCAGATCCAATGCTGAATGCATAACCTGTTATGGATCTGCAATCATCTACATTTCCAACCCAATCTGAATCTGCAAACCCTGCCAATCTAACATCAGAAGAGTCAGTGTAAATAATATCGTATTCTATAGTACCTTGCAGATACCTCAAAACACTTTTCGTTGCATTCCAATGGCTTTCAAGTGGCTTGGACATATATTAGCATAACACACTAACTGCATAAGCCAAATCTGGTCTAGTGGTGGTTAGGTAGATTAGGCTCCCAACCAACTATCTGTAAAGTGTCGCATCTGCCTCCTTTGAGCCATCTTCACTCTGCAGTTTGATGTTCTGTTGTAATGGTACTGTTGCAGGCTTACACTGATCCATCCTAAATCTGTCTAACATGTCTTTGACATACTTTCCTTGGGACAGATATGTTTGTCCTGGATCTCTCCAAATCTCAAGACCCAAATAGTATCTCAACTCACCAAGGTTTTTCATTTCGAACACCTGTGACATATGTTGCTTGATTTTTTTGATTAGATATGTAGCATCACCTGTAATGATCAAATCATCTACATACAAAGAAATTAACACTGTATTCCCTTGTTCATCTTGCATGGTATAAAGATTAGGGTCGTTTTTACTTCTGTTGTAGCTAGCTTGTAGAAAAAATGAGTCAATCTTTTCATACCAAGACCTGAGTGCTTGCTTTAGTCTATAAAGTTCTTTTTTCAATCTACAGACTAAATGTTCTTTCCCTTTCTGGACAAACCCTTCAAGTTGCTCTAAATAAATCTCCTCTTTTAGTTCTCCATTTAAAAATGCAGACTTTACATCTAGTTAGTGTATCATCCAATGTTTCTTAGTAGCTAAAGCAATTAACATTCTAATAGTGTTTAGTTTAGCTACAGGGGCAAAGGTTTCTTCATAGTCTATACCTTCTTTTTGTGAAAACCCCTTTGCTACCAATCTAGCTTTTAATTTTTCTATGGTTCCATCTGCATTAATCTTCGGTTTATATAACCAATTACAACCTATGGTTTGTTTTGCCTTAGGAAGTTCAACTAATTCCCAAGTGTTGTTCCTGATTATTGATTCATATTCCTATTCCATGGCTATTTTCCATTCTCCACATTCATTTGCTTCTTTATAGCTAGAAGATTCAACCACATTCATCATACTAGTTATAAAAGCATTTTCCCTATATCTTGCAGGAAATTGAGCTTTCCTACCCGATCTCCTGAGAGGTGGGGTAGCTTCAAACCTTATTTGATTATTATTTTCTTCCTAGTGTTGTTGTTGTTGTTGTTCATCTTCTGCTTTTGTCTATTGTTGATCCTAATTGTTTTTTGCTTCTTCTTCCACCAAGTACGTAATATCCCATTCCTCATTGTGCTTATTAGATTCTTCATGATCCTACTTATGGAATATGACATCTCTACTAACAAAAATCTTGTGAGTAGAGGGATTAAATAATCTGTAAGCTTTATGTTGTGAACAATACCCTATAAAAGTACATCTGATGGCTTTCGAATCTAGTTTTCTTCTATCTTCCTTTGGAATATGGGCAAATGCTTTAGATCCAAATACTCTTAAGTGTTTTATTGCAGACTTAAATCCATATAATGCTTCATAAGGAATTTTAAATTCAAGACTCTTTGTAGGACTCCTTTTTTTCAAATAAACTGTAGTATTCAATGCTTCAGCCCAAAAACCATTCAAAAGATTCTTACCTTTCAACATGCCCCTAGCACATTCCACCATTGTTCTATTCTTTCTTTCAGTTACTCCATTTTGCTATGGAGTATGAGGTATTATGAACTGCTGCAATATTCCATGGTCTTTATAATACCTTATAAGTTCATCTTTCTTGTATTCTCCCCCTGATCGGATCGGAGAATTTTTATCTGTTTCCTTGTTTGCCTTTCAATCATGTTTTTGAACTGCTTAAAGTATTCAAAAGTGTGACTCTTCTTACTCAAGAAATATACCCAAGAAAACTTTGTGCAGTCATCAATAAACAGTGAAAAATATAGTGCACCTCCTAATGATTTTGTTTGCATGGTTCCACACAGGTCTATAAGCACTAATTCAAGTATATCCCTCTATTTCTTTTCTAATTGAACAAGGAAATTTTCTCTATGCATTTTTCCTAATGTACACTCGTCACAATCATATGTACTTGCTTTAGCATGGGAAGATCTCTTACCATTTTCTTATTCTGTAGTAACAACAAATCATTGTAGTTGATATGACCAAACCTTTGATGCCATAACTCTTTTGTCGTCAAACTCGCAGCTGTCAAGGCTCAAATTTGTGTAGGTCTTACATCCAACTTGTATAAACCTCCTGTTCGGATTCTTGTAGCAATTGTCTTCATGCCATCTCGAAGATCTTTAATATAACAGTTAGATTTAAAAAAATCAGCTTTAAGATCTTCATTTGTGATCATGGATAAAGAAATCAAGTTCTTTATTACACCGGGCACATACATGACATCATGAATTTGTTTTACATTACCATTAGGTAGAATGACAGAAATTTTCCCACACCCTTTGATCTGATGACTTCTATCATAACCTAGGTAAATTTGTGCTCCTTCGTTGATTTCTTTAAAATCTTCGAACCAATGCTTGTTCCCTGTCATATGTTTTGATGCTCCCGAATCTACATACCAGATGTGTGCATCAATATTCTCATCAAAATCTGCCATAAACAATCTTAAATTCTGCACATGATTTTCATTCGCGAGATGACCTACATGTCGTTTTTTCTTATGTTGTTCTTCATGATATTTCTTCTTCTTGCACTCCCTGGAAATATGACCAAGTTTTCTGCAATAAAAACATTTAATTTCAGAGTTGTTTCTATTCAGATGCATACCTTGGGTCTGTTTCAGTCTTTTTTGTGAATGTCCTCTGTTTTGTTGTTGTGGATTTCCTTTCCCTTTGAAGAAGTTCTTCTTCGCCATCAATGCAATATCAGCACTCTGGGGCTTCAAAGTCGATCTTCTTTCTTCTTCTTGCATCAGTATTCCTGTCAGCTCTTCAAATTTCGGGATCTTCTTTCTTGGATTTATCCTAGTGATGAATGTTTGATAGTCATTTGTCACACCATTCATTGTATTGGTTACAAGATCTATATCTACAACCGCATCACCAATGTCTGACAAATTGTTCTTCAAATCGTTGATCCTTGCTATGAATGAAGAAATTGTTTCGTTCTCCTCCATCTTCAGTGATAAGATCTTGCCCATTAGGAATAGAAGACAATTTGAATTCCTGATCTCATACAAATCCTTCAGTATTCCCCAAATCTCATTAGCTATCTTACACTCTCTGATGTGTGGTATGATGATGTCTTTCACTGACATTTTCAACAACGTCTTTGCTCTACCTTCTCGCTTCTCCCAATTTTGGATCAATGTTGATCTAGCCGCTGGCTTCGGCTCATCCCTATTTGCAATCATCCAAGAACTTTGCACTTATAGCAAAGTCTGCATCTTGAATTTCCAATTTGCATAATTGGAACCATCAAGCTTGTTATGCTCATTCAAGCATGCTTCAAACATTATTATTCATCTTAGTGATTTAAAACAAAAAATTCGTCAGGTAAAAGAAGATGTTAGATTTACCCCAGATCTGTGACAAAGACAGATCACTGATCTTCAATGTTGTTTGATCTCGTAGCGCACTCACAGATCACCATGGCTTCCTTCACAACCTCCAGACAACCTTCTGTTATTAACCTTTACAACCTTCTCCAGGATGCAGCTTTCTCTCAGCCTCCATGGAGCCTTTTTGTTGTTTACATGATCGTCACAGATGTACACCACTTATCTGAGACGTCATCCCAGATGTACACCACTTATCTGAGACGTCATCGTTAAGTGTCATTACGCAATTGTCATGTTTATTCTCCTGAAACCTGTGGCGATTTCAGTTTAGTTGCACCCTCCTCTCAGTGTAAAGGTTCCTTAGCCTTGACGCTATGATACCATGATAAAAATGGCAATGTTGTATGAAAAGAAATAAAACCCAATGGTAAGCTCTACGAAAGAGTCTGAACTAGGAGAGTTTGGCTCTGCAGAACACTCTACATTGTTCATGTACACCACACACTATATAGTAATCATGGTTTTAGCAAAGTTGGAACAATAACCTAAGAAATAGAAACTAATTCCTATCATGAGGTCACGTGAACCGCCTCACACTATTCTAGGATATTCTCCATTATCTTCAATAATTGATTGGGTGGTTCGGGCACAAATTTGAAAGTTGAAATCAATGCATTATGAGACTTCATGTGGTTTATTGATTTTCTCAAGATTTTCACTTTGCAGATATACGGGGATTCACAAATTATCATAAAACATATTTAGGGACAGTCTTCCATTAAACAACCATATCTTTTGGGTTGGCTTTGGAACATCTCTTCTCTGAAAGAATCTTTTCAACAGATCCAATTCCATCATATCCATGGGGAATTCAACTCCACTGCAGATCGTTTATCATATCATACCACAGGGGAAGCAACAGGGCTCGTTCACATTTCTCTACATACAAACGATATCATTTATGATGTTGGGCCTATCGTTGACCTTTTTTAATTTTTATGAATTTCTGTTTATTTTGCAGTTTTCTCTTATTTTTAAATACACAGGTACATTTTTTCTAATATTTCTCATCATATACTTGCCAAGTAACCTATTATATACACATAGAGGATGGTGATAATTCTGTAAAATCATCAATTGAGTTATCATGTAGAATTATCTCTACATAATAGTTGACATATGATAACTCGATAAAAAACTCAATATATTAAATGTACTGATTTTAATATATAATACAAATCAACTTTTTTGTTGCAAAGAAGGTACATGATTGTGAATTCATAGATCTCTTGGTATTACGAAGATGTGGGACAGTGAACCTATAGAAGCTTGAGTTATAATTCACAGGGTGGTTAATCATCCTCTCAACACCATGGATATTATGTGCCAAGGACAATATTGATGACATATAATATCATATCACGAGCTAATATCAAGTTATTGGGTTTTTAATTTCCGAATTTCATCCTATACAAAATGGTCAGTTAGACATTGGAGGGTTGATTCTTACCTTTCTTGAAATGAAATAATGTTATCTTTGTTGTTCGACATTCGCTGTTTTTTACTTTTCTTAAAATGAAATGATATTATCTTGTAGTTATAGGAGGAACAAATCGATTTAATAGAAATGATTTTAATGAAGGTTTTTATTAAATTATGTTTTTAATTCAACAATAAATTTTATTAAAATACAAGTTAGTAATATATTAATTTTTTATTAATAAGTTAAAGAGGATATTTATTTTTCAATAATACTTAGAAATTTGGATTAAAAAATTATTTTAAATTTTAAATTTTTTGAAATTAATTTATCCCTTCACTAATATATTTTAACTAAATAAAACTAAGCTGAGGTTTAAATATACATTTAAATAAAAACTTAAATTCTCTTTCAATTTTAATTACTCTACACAGTTTTGAATTAAATCAATCAAACCGAATAACGGAGACATATTTGAAAAGAAGATGCACTCAACTACTACACAACCAATCAAACTGAATAAAGGAAACATGTTTGAAAAAAAGATGCACTCAACTACTACATAATCACCTCTCGGTAGCCAATGCCAATGCCCATTTGTTGATCGATTAACTGAAACCCAACATTGACTATTTACTTATGGACTATACAATCATTGGAACGTTAATGCAATAACATTCTATTTAACCCTAATGGCTCAAGAATCCATATCTAACTTTACATTGACTTAGTGGAAATTTACTGTAACAAGAATCGCTCAAGAATCCATAACTAACTTTACATTAACTTAGTGGAACTTTACTGTAATATTTTTCCGTTTCAACTTAACCAGCCTCTAGATAATAATTCATATGTGAAGTCAGGCGAGTACGGGTTGTGAATGTGATGGTCTGTCTTTTTTCTTCATTGTTATTCGAATCTTTTGTTATAACACATTTTAACTTTAATGTAATTGAACTGATTTTAAATTTATAGATAAAGATATATTTTTTTAAAGAATTGAGTGGACTATAGCAATTTAAGTATAGCATTTTTTTGCATTGATATTTTTTTTATGAGTGATTTTTTATTTTCAATTTCACAGATATTTTTATTAAATTTATTAAATCATAAATATTAAAAGAAATATTATTAATATCCATTGAATTTATTAAAATAATAAATGCAAAATTAATAATTACATTGTTACTAAATGTTAGTGGTTATAAATTTAATAAATAAAATGATAAAATAGATTTGTTTATTTATTTATTTATTTAGATATAAATATTATTGTTCTATTGTTAACGATCATCAAATATTTTTATCAACCAATGCCTCAACTATATTTATAGAAAAACTATGGCACTTTATATGTTCACCTAAATTATAAAAATTTATAAAGATCTATTTTATTTTAAGGGAAAGAGATGTTCTTATTTTTAAGAATTAAGATACTATATGTAATGGTTATGCACTTGAAAAAGAACATAAGAATGGGTTTCATATAAGAACATATGAAAGGAAAACTATTGAATTAATGCATACTTGTCTATGTGGGCCAATAATGAAATCACTTGGGCAACTCTTTTATTTTCTTATCTTTATTTATAATAGAAGAAGATTTGTGTGGATTTATTTCACAAGAAAGAAAAATGGTGAGTTTGAATATTTAGAGACTTTAAAAACATGGTTGAAGTGAAGGTAATAAAATACATCAAGATCGTTAAGTCATCACAAGGAGGAGAATATACATGGGTCAATATTTTGTCGAATTGTGACAAAGATTTTCGCAATATGAAAATCAACCATGTTTGATCTTTGTCACATTGTGACAAAGATTGTCTCAATATGAAAATCATTCATGGTCAATCATGGTCATTCATGGGAAATAATGGTCAATATGAAAATCAACCATGCACAATCATGGTCAACCATGTTTGTTTTAGGGTTTATAATATTTATCTTAGGGTTTATATACCTTGGATTTACAATATTAATCCCTTGGATTTAATAGTATTCTGTTTGGATTTTAGTATTAATCCCTTGGGTTTATCAGTGTCTTGGATTTATAATATCAACCCCTTGAGTTTAGTAATCTAAGGGTTAAATGTTATTGAAAGGGTTTATAATATTAATCCTAGGGCTTAATATAAATACCTTGGGTTTATAATATAAATTCCAATCATTGTCAACCATTGTGAACCATGGTCCAATGTCGCATTGTGACAAATATTTTGTTAATATAAAAATCAACTATGGTCAACCATGTTTATTTTAGGGTTCGAATACCTTGGGTTTATAATAATAATCCCTTGGGTTTAATATTATTCCATTAGGTTTATAATCCCTTGGGGTTTTAGGATTAATCTCATGGGTTTATAATATTATTCATAGGGTTTAATATAAATCCCTTGGGTTTATAGTATAAATTTCTTTGATTTATTAATCACACTGTGACAAATATTTTCTTGAAATCAATCATGGTCAACCATGGTACAACGTCGCATTGTGACAAGGATTCTATTAATATAAAAATCAACCATGGTCAACCATGTTTATTTTAGGGTTTATAATATTTATTTTAGGGTTTATATACCTTGGGTTTATAATATTAATCCCTTGGGTTTAATATTATTCCAATTGGTTTATATTTTTGGAGGAGAATATACATGGGTCAATATTTTATTGTATTGTGACAAAGGTTTTCGCAATATGAAAATCAACCATGCTCAACCATGTTCAACCTTTGTTGCATTGTGAGAAAGATTGTCTCAATATGAAAATCAACCATGCTTAAACATGTTCAATCATGGTCAACGATGATCCAACGTCGCATTATGATAAAGATTGTCTCAATATGAAATTCAATCATGGTCAATCATGGCCATTCATGGGAAACCATGGTCAATCACAGTCAATATGAAAATCCACCATGCTTAATCATGGTCAACCATGTTTGTTTTAGGGTTTATAATATTTATGTTAGGGTTTATATACCTTGGATTTACAATACTAATCCCTTGGGCTTAATATTATTCCATTTGGTTTTCAGTATTAATCACTTGGGTTTATTAGTGCCTTGGGTTTATAATATCAACCCCTTGGGTTTATTAATCTAAGGGTTAAATAATATCGAAAGGGTTTATTATATTAATCATAGGGCTTAATATAAATCCCTTGGGTTTATAATCCATTTGGTTTATAATATAAATTCCAATCATGGTCAACCATGGTCCAACGTCACATTGTGACAAGGATTGTCTCAAAATGAAAATCAACCATGCTCAACAATGTTTATTTTAGGGTTTATAATATTTATCTTAGGGTTTATATACCTTGGGTCTATAATATTAATCACTTGGGTTTAATATTATTCCCTTGGGCTTATAATCCTTTTAGGTTTTAATATTAATCCCTTGGGTTTATAATATCATTCCCTTGGGTTTATCAATTTATGGGTTCATATTTGTATGGTATAATATTATTCATAGGGTTCATCATATTAATCCTAGGGTTCAATATAAATCCCTTGGGTTTATAATCACGGTCAACCATGGTCGAACATCATATTGTGTCAAATATTATCTCAATATGAAAATCAACCATGGTCAACTATTGTCGACCATCATCGACCATGGTCAATCATGGTTATCCATGGTCCAATGTTTGATTTTGACAAAGTTTGTCTCAATATGAAAATCAAGCATGTTCAACCATGGTCCAACATCACATTGTGACAAATATTGCCTTAATATCAAAATCAAACATGGTCAACCATGGTCCATTGTCGCATTGTGACAAATATTGTCTCAGTACGAAAATAAACCATGGTTAACAATGGTAAACCATGTTTATTTTAATGTTATAATATTTATCATAGGGTTTATATATCTTGGTTTCTAATATTTATCTTAGGGTTTATCATAGAATTTTATGAATATGAAAATCGATCATGGTCAACCATAGTCAATCATGGTCAACATTGGTCAAACATGGTCAAACATGGTTAACTATGGTCAACATTGGTCGAACATCATATTGCGACAAATATTGTCTTAATATGAAAATCAACCATGGTCAAGCATTGTCCAACATTGCATTGTGACAAAGAATGTCTCAATATGAAAAAATCCATGGTCGACCATTGTCGACCATGGTTAAATTCTGACAAAGATTGTCTCTTGGTCCAATGTCACATTGTGATAACCATGTTCAAGCATGGTCAAGCATGGTCAATCATGCTCTACATTGGTCAACCATGGTCAATCATGATCAAACATGGTAAAAAACCATGGTCACATTGATACCAAGATTGTCTAATGGTCCAACACCACATTGTGACAACCATGGTCATCCATGGTCAACCATGGTAAAGCATGGTGCAACGTCACATTGTGACAAATGTTTTCTCAATATGAAAATCAACCATGGTCAAGCATGGTCAATCATGGTCAACCATGGTGAACCATGGTTAAATTTTGCATTGTGACAAAGATTCTCTCAACCATGGTCCAACGTCGCATGGTGACAAAGATTGTCCCAAAATGAAAATAAATCATGGTTAAGCATGGTAAACCATGTTTGTTTTAGGGTTTATAATATTTATCTTAGGGTTTATATACCTTTGATTTATAATATTAATTCCTTAGGTTTACAGTATTAATTCCTTGGGTTTAATAGTATTCCCTTGGGTTTTAGTATTAATCCCATAGGTTTATTAGTGCCTTCAATTTATAATATTAATCCCTTTGGTTTATTAATCTAAGGGTCCATATTTATAGGGTATAGCATTATTGATAGGGTTTATAATATCATTTATTGGGTTAAATATAAATCCCTTAGGTTTATAGTATAAATTCCTTTGGTTTATTAGTCACATTGTGACAAATATTTCCTTGATATCAATCATGGTCAACCATGGTCCAACATCACATTGTGACAAGTATTTTGTTAATATAAAAATCAACCATGTTTAGTTTAAGGTTTATAATATTTATTTTAGGGTTTTTATTCCTTTGGTTTATAATATTAATCCCTTGGGTTTAATATTTATTCCATTGGGTTTGTAATCTGATGCAGGAGCATCGGAACACCCTTAATCACAATTTAAATTCAAAGTTGTGAAAGGGGAAACGTGGACAACCATTGTAAACTGGGGAAAATTCTGTTTAAACATGACTAAATTGATGGAATTGATAAGTCTCTAGAAGGCTTGATTAAATGTAATTATCTGTCATGGATGAAAATAGAGAGATTTAGGGGTTTGATTGAGTGATTGTAGGAGAAACTCATGGATCTTAAACGCTTCCTCCCTTTGTAATTTCCTATATAAGAGAGTCTGTGTTGTGTGAAAGGGATAGATAAAGTATGAAATGTAGCTATAGGGAAATTTGTGACTCGGGCTGTGAGGCCTTAGCCTGTAATCGAGTTCCATTTATAATTGAAATATGTGTGTTATTATACATCCAGGTGAAATCTGGATTTTGGTGCTTGTGTATTGCTTACATATACATTCTTTACTATAAGTTGATAAATTCCGTGTGCGAGTGTAAGGGACGAAGTTCCTATGAACTCTGCCTTAGTAAAAGTATGGCAGAGATAAATTTGTTTTGTAATGCAAATTCCACCCATAAGCAAATGAGAGATCTGTTGGATTTGAGAACAGATCAATGGAGGAGAGTTTCAATCTCAACTAGAGTCGATTGACCAACACAGGTCTGGGGATGTGAAAAGTTGCATCTTTGCTGCATCAAAGTGGTATCAGAGCAGGGAAAGACTAAGCTCAGAGGAGAGAAGCTTGGTGAGGTATTGGGTAGCAAGGAGGACTTATTACTGCAGAGGTTTTGTTGCAGTTCACGAAAATATCATAGAGGCAATTCCATAGAGGATGTGGGTAGAATTGCTAAGGATGAAGAAGGAAAATGACCAGGAGGTCATAGAAAAGTTTTGTACCTCGGGAGTATAATGCAGGAGCATCGGACCACCCTTAATCAAAATTAAATTCAAAGATGTGAAAGTGGAAACGTGGATAATCATTGTAAACCGGGGCAAATTCCGTTTAGATAGAGTTAAATTGATGGAATTGATAAGTCTCTAGAAGGCTTGATTAAATGTAATTATCTACCATGCATGCGAATAGAGAGATTTAGGGGTTTGATTGAGCGATTGTGGGAGAAACTCATGGATCTTAAACCATTCCTCCCTTTGAAATTTCCTATATAAGAGAGTCTATGTTGTGTGAAAGGGATAGATAGAGTATGCAATGTAGCCGCAAGGCAATTTGTGACTTGGGTCGTGAAGCCTTAGCCTGTAATTGAGTTCTATTTATAATTGAAATATGCGTGTTATTATACATCCAAGCGAAATCTAGATTTTTTGTGTCTATGTATTGTTTACATGTACATTCTTTACTGTAAGTTGATAAATTGTGTGTGTGAGTGTAAGGGACGAAGTTCCTATGAACTTCGGCTTAGACAAAGTATGGAAGAGATAAATTTGTGTTGTAATGTGAATTCCACCTATAAGTGAACGAGAGATCCGTTGGATTTGAGAACAGATCAACGGAGGAGAGTTTCAATCGCAACTGGAGTCGATTCAACAACACAAGTCCGGGGATGTGAAAAGTTGCAGTTTTGCTGCATCATTATCCCTTGGGGTTTCAATATTAATACCTTGGGTTTATAATATAAATCCCTTGGTTTTTTTAATCTAAAGGTTTATATTCCTAGGGTATAACATTATTGATAGGGTTTATAATATTATTCATAGGGTTCAATATAAATCCCTTTGGTTTATAGTATAAATTCCTTTGGTTTATTCATCACATTGTGAAAAATATTTTCTTGATATCAATCATGGTCAACCATGGTCCAATGTCACATTGTGACAAGGATTCTATTAATATAAAAATCAACCATGGTCAACCATGTTTATTTTAGGGTTTATAATATTTTTTTTAGGGTTTGTATACCTTGGGTTTATAATATTAATCCCTTGGGTTTAATATTATTCCATTGAGTTTATAATCTCTTAGGGTTTTAGTATTAATCCCTTGAGTTTGTAATATCAATCCATTCAGTTTATTAATCTAATGGTTCACATTGGGTTAATAATCATGGTCAACCAAAGGGAAACATCACTTTGTGACAATGATTCTCTCAATATGAAAATCAACCATGGTCCAACGTCGCATTGGGAAAAATATTGTCTCAATATGAAAATGTAACATGGTCAGCCATGGTCAACCATGGTCAACCATGATCCAACCTTGCATTGTGTCAAAGATTGTCTCAATATGAAAATCAACCATGGTAAACCATGGTCCAACGTCTCATTGTGACGAAGATTGTCCGAATATGGAAATTAACCATGGCCAATCATGGTCCAATGTTGTATTGTGACAAAGATTGTCTCAATATGAAAATCAAACATGGTCAAATATGGTCGAACGTCACATTATGACAAAGTTTGTCTCAATATGAAAATTAACCATGGTTAACCATGGTCAATCATGGTCGTTCATGGTCCAACGTCGCATTGTGACAAAAATGGTCTCAATATGAAAACCAACCATTTTAACCATGGTCAACCATGGTCCAATGTCACATTGTGACAAAGAATCTGTCAATATGAAAATCAATCATCGTCAACTATGGTCCAACGTCACATTTGTGACAAAGATTGTCTACATATGAAAATCAGGCATGGTCAACCATGGTCAACCATGTTTCTTTTAGGGTTTATATTATTTATCTTAGTGTTTATACACCTTGGGTTTACAATATTAATCCCTTGGATTTAATATTATTCCCTTTAGTTTTTAGTATTAATCCTTTAAGTTTATTAGTGCGTTGAGTTTATAACATCAATTGCTCAGGTTTATTAATATCTAAGTCTATATTCCTAGGATATAATATTAATTTATAAGGTTTATAATATTAATCATATGGTTGAATTACATATATTTATTAATATTAAACTATAAATTCTATTAATTTGATCAATATTAAATTTTATTAATTATTAAACTTTAACTTTAATATGAAATATTAAACTTTAACTTTAAAATTATATTTAACTTTAACTTTATTTATATTCATATTAATATTAAACTTTAACTTTAATTATCAATATTAAATTTTATTTTTCATATTAACTTTTAAGATGATTGTGTATGTGATTAATGTAAGATTTTGGTGAAAATCAACCGGATTTATTAATGTGGTTGTGCTAATATTATACTTATACCATACTTTTTATATTTTAAATTTTGAAAGTAATTACATTAGCCTAGTCAATTAATCCACTTTAAAAAATGAGGATGTTTATTTTGAGGTAAAAGTTGTATCATGAGAAAGCTCTTGACGAGTTGGATGTGTTGGTGTTATTGAAAAAGAGTTCTGCAAACTTTGGCTAATATAACTTTTTTGTAACCCCATTTCCATAAGGAAACCTTGGAGGTTAGGTTAATCAAAATTAGCACCTCCCATTCAACCTAGATTATTCTAAGGGGTGGGAAGGAGAGTTAGATATTCACCTTGATGCACCTTAATTCCATGTGCTAGTTAATTGTACGCACTTTGGAATTGTTGACCATTCATGATTTCTATGTGGAGAAAATGTTTGTGTGAGTGATTGTTTATGGGAGGAAATTTAGGAAGGAAATTGCATAGTCATGACTAAGTTGAAGGGGAAATTTATTCACATGTTATAGGTAATTTCACAATATATATAATTCTTCCCTCATTGGAGTTGCTAGAATAGAAGTGTTGAGAATGTAATAAACATAAAACATTCTCCATTAAATAGTCCTCAACCTATAATAAGAGGAATTGAGAATTTAGTTATTGGAAAGAAACATTAATTCAAGCTCCCCAATATAGGAACCATTAATAGTAGGCCATAAATATTTTACCAGAAATTTCATTGTTGAGACTACACAATCAAGTGGTTAGATATTATGAAAACATGGTTTAAATGACTTCCCTTTCTGTGAGCATTCACATTGTCATTAAAGCCCACAATCAAGGACATTAGTTATAGTTGTTTTCTTTTTTATATTTCAATTGGTAATCACTCAATCCTATATCACTAGAATAACTCGATTTGTGCCTAGAATCTTGTTTATTATTATCCTTGTTAGCTAGTTATTGTGTGCAAGCTACACTGAGAATAAAGGCCTTGTATCGATTCCAAGAACATAGATCTTTGTGCAAGACTTAGAATAGAGATTAGCCTTTACTCTCCATAAAGGATTTTTGTTAATGAAGCAAGTGGGCTATAATTCGGTAATTTGTGTTTTTTAACAACATTGTCTACTAAAGCCACAATTTCCCCTGAAATATATTATTTTTCGAAAATACGGTTATTTATCCTTTCTAGAATACATTTTTTAACGATTTAACCATCCAATGTGGTTAATCTAACATGATATATTTTGATTTATAATAAATAATTTAAGATATTATATATATATATATAATATATATATATATATATATATTATATATATATATATATATATTATATTATATATAATATATATATATATTATTATATATATATATATATATATAATATATATATATAAAGTTAATAAGTTATTTTTTAAGTTAAATAATTTGATATTTTGTTAAAACTTGATGTTAAATTTGAACTGCCCATGTATAATGGTGAAGTGAATGGAGAGAAGCTTAGTAATTGGGTTCGTTAGTTGGAGGTCTATTGCAGAATTCAAAACCTTCAAGAGGATGACATAAAGATTCAATTAGCTTCGTTGAGGCTAGAGGGTGCAGCACTAGTATGGTGGGAATCAAAGACATAAGAAGAGATAAAAAAACATGGTAATATCTCAATTTCTTCGTCTAATTTCATTGCTGCAATTAAAAGAAAATTATACCCTCTAGCTTATATGCACAAAGCCATCATGAATTGGCATAACTTTAGACAACTTAAAGGTCAAAATGTGCAAGATTACACCCAAGAATTCAGAAAAATGTCTCTAATGTTAGGTGTCGATTTGCAATCACAAGACACGTTGTTGAAGTACAGAAGGGGATTACACAATTACCTTAGGCATACTATCCTTATGTTTAATCCCAATAATCTAGATAAGGTGTGTGTGCAAGCCACTCATCTTGAGGCAAGAGGGGAAAACACTCTAGAATAGGGTAGTAAAAAGTCATTCAAGGGTAAAGAAAAAGAAAAGGGTTTCAAAGGAAAGAAAAATGCATCCATTAAAAAGGAAGGAGAGAAAACAATATGTAAACAATGTTCCAAATAGGGTCACGATGAAGCTAATTGTTGGAAGCTTCATCTTGAGATGAGGACTGAGAAATTCAACAACAAAGTAAAAGAAAAGACAACTGCCATCAATCAAGAGGATTTGGGATCTGATTCGGGTGATGAAAATAAAATTACAGTCATGGGTATAAAAGGAAAAGAATCCATTGCTAGCACTAATATATCAAATTGTCACACTAGCACTCCAAATGAAGAAACAAGGATTGAATTATTTCATGTGAGTGTAATCTCAAAACATAGAAAAATCAACACATTATTTGATAGTGGGTCTCAAGCCAACTTGATATCTAATTACTTAGTCAAGAAACTTAATCTTCAAACCATTTTACACCCCAAGCCATATCCATTGGGTTAGGTATGCAAGGACACAAACTTACATGTTACAAGAAAATGTATTCTTCGGTTTGCAATCACAACAAACTTCATTGAAAAAGTTGAATTAGATGTTGTACCGCTTGATATTTCAGGAAATGTTTTGGGTAGTCCTTGCTTCTATGATAGAGAAAGAATATTCTATCATCAAGAAAACAAGTACCACTTGTTCAAATATGGTGTTGATTATATTGTGAGAGCTCATCCCAAGAAACTAAATCTTTCATTAGTTAATGCAGGGCAAATGAAAAAACTAGTGAATTCATGCAAGAATTTAGTGCTTCTTATGATAAAACCCAATGTTGATGTTGATTATGAGGTGTTTGATGGTTTTAATTCAAAATTGCAAATTGATTTGGTTGATGTAGTTAATCATGATGATGAGGTGTTCCAGAAAGAAAAGGGATTTTCTCCCAAGAGGAGAATCCAACATGAAATACCAATGCAAGAAAAGTGTCTCCGTCCTAACATTGACATGCACCAAATGTAAAGAAGGGAAAGTGTAGAAATAACAAAGCAAAACCAAAGGTTGTTGAACAAAAGGATCATCTGACCATCTCCTTCACCATGTGGTGCAACTATTGTTTTGTTGCCCAAGAAGAATGTAAATCATTTCATTAAATGGGATTCAAGAAGTGGCTATCATCAAAATAGAGTTGTTGAAGGAGACATATGGAAGACGATATTCAAAACCAAGCAAGGTTTGTTTGAATGGCTTGTTGTGTTTTTTGGTCTTTGCCATGCTCCTACTACTTTCATGCATATGAAGCAAGATCTATTGAAGCCATTTCTTGACATGATAGTCTACTTGGATGACATTTTCATTTTCAGAAAATTTCATTATGAACATGTCATGTGTGAGAAAAAATTACTTGATATCGTATTTCAAGAACATTTTTTATTGAAGATGTCAAAGTATGAGTTGGATAAAACTTCTTTGATGTACTTGCGCCATAATATTGCAGAAGGTGAGATGAATTTAGACTTCTGCAAGATTGATGCCATTATGGTTTGGTTAATGCTCGAGATAAGAGGTTTTTTTGGAGCAGCCCAATGTTGGAGGGAAAAAGTTGTTAAATTTTCTTATATTGTAGCTCATTTGCATTATTTGGCAATTGTGCAAAAGGTCTTCCAGTGGGGAGGAAAACAACAAGAGGTATTTGATGCTTTGAAACAAAAGAGCTCTTCTAGGCTTGAAAAAGTCATTTGAGTTTCAAGTTTATGTATGTGACTATGCCATGGGTGTAGTTCTTATGCACCATGGTAAGCCGATTTCATTTCATTTAGAAATTTTCAATGGTGCAGTGATTAAGTTGGAGCGATACAGACACTTTTATTGGATGGGTTTTCTTCTACTATTTCACTTGGTCAAAAGGAATAAGAAAGGTATAAGCAACAAGTTTTTTGATATGCTTTATAGGCCTATTGTTTGTGTAAATACTTTCCTCAAGCATCATTTCTTTTTACATGAACGTTATGATCAGAAAAATACATATTTTCAAGATGTACATTCAAGCTTGAGGCAAGGGAATCAAGTAGAGGAATTTGTTTACCATTTGCATCATAATGTGTTGTATCATCTTGGTAAGAAGGATGTTGCTATTGATGGTAACATGGAAAAATCCAAGGAGTTCATTGAACGACTCCAAATGGTACATCAAATAGTGCAAGATCAACTTGAAAAGAGAAAAAACAAGTACAAAGAAAAGCACGACAAGCATCAGGTAGATCACAAATTCCAAGTCGATTTTGAAAGGATCAAGATTGGGAAGGTGAGGGAACTGTACCCTCACCTGCTGGACAACTGGAAATGATCTTTTGGGGTCCAAAATGCTTCCAGTGGGGTGGAACAATCAAGTACTAAAAAAAAATGTTAGCTCAAAATTCAAAGTTGTTGGATCAGTATGGAACCTGAACAACTACGTAGTGCTCATCATCCTAAATCTGGTGCAACTCATTTCGCACGAAACAAACATCTTATGCTCCTAGAATCATGTTGTGTTCATTTTCCCAAACACGCGAATTTTTACAAAATGTCATAGCCCCATCAGCAGTCTATATTGCTGATGTGGCATTGTCTATGCATGCCTATGTTATAGGTTAACTGGTCAATAAGCTCCTTTAGTGAATGGCATGCTAACACATAGCAGGTACCTAGTTTCTGATTTGGACAAATTTGGTTGGTTGGACACGTGGCCCAGCTAAGGGCCGCCACGTGGAAGCCCGGGGGCCACCAAAAGTTTTTTTTAGGTATGGGCAACAACAACGGGGGTCAAACCCGCAACCTCCAAGCCCAAGTCCAAGCCTTCTACCAACATGCCACACGATTATTATTTAACATACTATGGTGTCGACGTTGATTTAAATGGAAATTCGTGCGAATTCGGGAAAAAGGGCTAGCCACAGGACTAGCCCTTGGGCACGCACCAACCATGTGACCACCACTGGAGGGGAGCCAAAGCCCGATTGGTGGGGGTGGGCCATTGGCCTTATCCCCGGGCACGTGGCCCCAATGTGGCCCAAACGTTTTGGACTTAAGGCCTTAGAAGCCGAATTAAGGCGTCCATTATTTGTGCCATCATTTGGGGCAAAATGGCACTCAATTAGCACATTTTTGGGTGAAATTATCGGTTAGGTGCCGGATTTTGGGGGGTTTGTAGAGCGAATAGTGGCCAAACTTGGAAAAGTCATAACTTGATGAGTTCTTGACCAAATCAAGAGAAGAAAGAGGTTACATAGGCATTTTTGGACATTCTGGAGCCATTGGAATAGGTTTAAGAGATTTCTGAGCATTGTAAACTAGTGTATTCACACTTTTGAGCATAATAGAGAGGGCCAAGCCATTGGAAGCTAGACCAAGGAGGCGTAGCCCAAGATGGGTGAACTCCTTCATCGTGTGTTTTTGTGATACTTTTTATGGTGATGTTCATGTATGTTTTATATTGTTGTTCAGTGATTTTTTATGTTAATTTGCACATATATATGTATTTGTCTATATATATGTTAATTTGTCTATATATTTGAAACAAAAGATAAATTCAACCTTTATACTTGCTCTTCTAGGTTTGAAAAAGTCATTTGAGTTTTAGGTTGATGTATGCGACTATGCCATGGGTGCAGTCCTTTTGCATCATGGTAAGCCCATTTCATTTCATTCAAAAATTTTCAATGGTGTAGTGATTAAGTTGCAGGGACAAACACACTTTCATTGGATGGGTGTTGTTATACTATTCCACTTGGTCAAAAGGAATAAGAAAGGTATAAGCAATAAGTTTTTTGATATGATTTCCAAACCTATTGTTTATGTAAATACTTTCCTCAAGCATCATTTGATTTTACATGAAAGTTATGATCAACAAAATACGTACTTTCAAGATGTACATTCAGGCTTGAGTCAAATGAATCAAGTAGAGGAATTTGTTTACCATTTGCATCATAATGTGTTGTATCATCTTGGTAAGAAGGATATTGTTATTGATGGTAACATGGACAAAGCCAAGGAGTTCATTGAATGACTCCAAATGGTACATCAAACAGTGAAAGATCATCTTGAAAAGAGAAAAGACAAGTACAAAGCAAGGCACAACAAGCATCAGGTAGATCAAAAATTCCAAGTCGGTGTTGAAAGGATCAAGATTAGAAAGGTGAGGGAACTACACCCTCGCCTGCTCAACAACTAAAAGTGAACTTCGGGGTCCAAAAGGCTTCTAGTGGGGAGGGATGATTAGGTGCTAAAAAAAAATTAGCTCAAAATTCAAAGTTGTCAGATAGGTGTGGAACCTAAATGACCATGTAGTGCTCATCATACTAAATCCGATGCAACTCATTTCACACGAAACAAGCAATGTATGCTCCCAGAATCATGTTTTGTTTGTTTTCCCAAACAGATGATTTTTTACAAAATGTGACAGCCCAGTCGACAGTCCGTATTGTTGACGTGGCAGTGACTGTGCATGCCTATGTGGCAGGTTGACTAGTCAACGGGCTCCTTCGGCGAATGGCATGCCAATACGTGGCAAGTACCTAGGTTCTGATTTGGACGAATTTGGTTTCTTGGAAGGTGGCTAACCATAGGCTGACACACGACCCAGCCAGGGGTCGCCACGTGGTAGCCCGGGAGCCACCAAAAGTTTGTTTGAGGTTCGGGTAGCAGCAGCTGGGGTCAAACCTACAACCTTGAAGCACAATTCCAAGCCTTCTACCAACATGCCACACGATTATTTCTTAACATACTATGGCATCGATGTTGATTTAGATGGTAAGTTATGCACATTCAAGAAAAAGGGCCAGCCACAGGGCTAACCCTTTGGCACGCGCTAACCACGTGACCCCCACTGGAGGGGAACGGGGGGCCTAGCCAGCGAGGGCGAGCCATTGGCCTTAACCTTGGGCATGTGGCCCCCATGTGTCCCAAACTTTTCGGACATAAGGCCTTAGAGGCTGAATCAAGGTACCCAAAATTTGCAACAAAATTTGGGCAAAATGACGCTCCGTTAGCACATTCTGGGGAAAATTTGTGGGTTAGGTGCCAAATTTTGGAGAGTTTGTAGAGCGAATAACAGCCAAACTTGGGCAAGAGTTTTTGACCAAATCAGGAGCAGAAAGAGGCTACACAGACAATTTTGAGCATTTTGAAGCCATTGGAATAGGTTTCAGAGCTTTCTGAGCATTGTAAACTGGTGTATTCACATTTTTTAGCATAATAGAGAATGCCAAGCCATTGGAAGTTGGACCAAGGAGACGTAACCCAGGAAGGGTGAAATCCTTCATCATGTGTTGTTGTGTCACTGTTTATGGTGATGTTTATGTATGTTATATGATGTTGTTCAGTCATTTGTTTATGTTAATTTTCACATAAAAATTACATAAAAACACTCAAAACTCATGTTTTAAACTTGCAAATAATCTCATGAATCCTTAAGCATATTTAACATATTTTGAAAAGGAATTTAGCACAACAAAACTAATTTTCCTAATCAGATCAAGTTTGGTATTGGAGCTCTGATGATAACTTGATTTGAATGGGAAAGTTATTATTTTCTGTGCTAAATTCCAATTCAGAATAGTAAACAAAGTGTTTGAGGATCATGAGGTAAATTGCATGATGTAAATGAGTTTTTATGTAAATTTCATGAGAAAATTAACATAAGTAAAACACTAAACAACAATATAACAATAAAACACTCATCAATTGATAAAGGAGGTCACCCCTCCTGGGCTACGTCTCGTTGGTCGAGTTTCCAATGGCTTGACCCAATCTCATTATTCTCAAAGTACTTCAGTGATAAAGAATACATAAAGTGTGTTGAACAAAAGAATGGATAATTTCCCCTTCAAGGAAACATTCTCTTGCAAATAAATCTCACTCTAAAGACATGACAACCTACAATTAGTCATGAAACAATCAACAAGAAAAGGGTTCTCAGCTCAAGACCCCATACTCCATCTGACAATGAGCATAACAAGTACAACAAATTACTTGAAGTACTAAAAGAGAGCTTTCCTGAAAGACACAATGAGAAAAGAGAAACATGAGTTACACCATAGATGGCTCAGCTTCTACGGAAAACATATGAAGTTTTGAAAGCCCCTACAAGATCCTCTCCATTCTGAAAAGCCTTAAAACGTTGATTCAACACCCTGGTTGATCCTAGTACCCATAGAGTTAAACCTACAAAACGTCTCTTCATAAGTGTTCCAATGGCTCTGAAACCTATTCTATTAGCTTCATAAGACCCAAAAATGTCTAAGCAGCCTCTTTCTGAGCTTAATTTGGATAAAAACTGAAGAAGTTATGAGCTTGCCAAGTTTTGCTGCTAGTTGACCCACAAATTCTACAAGTCCGGTTAACCACCCTACAATTTCACCCTATTTTCTGCTAATGGAGCAACAAATTGATGCAATCCTAGTGAAATTTGTGGGCTCATTAAATATCCCAATGACACATGTGCACCCACCTGGTCACCTAGACCCCCCACGTGACCTGGGGCTGGCCCCTGAGGTCTAGCCCACTTTGAATCGGCACTTGGTTACTTCTTATGGAAGCATGGGAAAATATTTAAGGTTGGCGGGTTGGGGCTAGGCCCTGGCCCCTTGTCCCGCCCCTAGTCCTTTTGGGCATGGTGACCAAGGATGGGGCTAGCCCTCGACCCTCACCCCATATATGCCCAAATGTATTGTTTAAATAAATCGTTTGGAGGTCCTTTTAATAAGGATTGCGTGTGGCACGATGGTAAGAATGGAATTTAGCTAGAGTGAGGTTCATGGTTTTAATCCAATGGAGATTGATCTTACATGCACATAAATATTTGTGGCCATGAAGGTGCCATGTGGCAGCCTCTGGCTGGGCCACATGGCATGGCAGCCTCCGATTGGTCCACATCATCACATGGCAACAACCTAACAAAAACCGCCAAGTCACAACCAATCATCTTCCGACAAGTGGTGAGGTGTGATTGGTATTTTTTGAATCCTGGACATTTTTCCAAATCAGTAGGCCCAGTTAGCATGCCATGTCAACAGTACGACTGCTAACTTGGAAGACCTGTACAAAATATTACCTGTTTCCCAAAACGATCAGAACGCAATAACGTTTGCATACAACGTTTGTTTGATGCATTGTTTGTATTGTTGGAATCGTCATGATGAGCACTACACAATTGTTCTATCAAAAATGAATTTTGAGACAGTAAAGTTTTGAGCCTTTTAGAATCAATTTGGATCACACCTCTCCATAAAAAGGACTTTTGTCTCCAAAATTATTATAGACATAATTCAGACTCATTACATAAATTCCCCAAACTTTATTTGACTTATCTATAGTCAAAAGAAACACTATGTCGCAAAATAGTGATTTATACATGCATCACTTTATAAAATTCCCAATTTTGGGGAAAAACGACATGTGCTTTACAAAGATATTTATAATATTCAACTAGACAAGTAGTCCGTCCAGTGCTTACCCAACCAAGTGATTGAACCCTCTACTTGCACTTGTTCTTCTTCTTGATTCACTTCATGGATGGTCGCAACTTGTGCCACTTCTTACTTTTTCGCTTCCTCTTTAGGTGCTTGCACTACTTGTTTGTCCTTCTATGAAGATGTGGATGAAACTTGTAACACTTTTCAATCCAATGACCACTTATGTTTCAATGAGTGCAAAAAGTTTTGTGAGATTTTCTTGGCACAAATGTCTTTAAACTTGGATGAGAATTGCCCTTCTTTGTCTCATTTCCAATTGACATATTCATCTTCTCAACTAATTCTTTCCTTTTGTGGCACTTAGCTACATAATGGTTAGGTGCATGACAAAAAGTGCACGGAAAAACATTCCACAACATGTTATTCAAATTATCATGTTGTTTGAAATCATTAAAAGCCTTTGAATAATCAAGACGCTTATACCTCTTATGGTTTTCTTTTGGATTATAAGCCTAGCAAGGAGAAATTGAATGGAGAGAATAACTTGTCTTAGTCTCTTCCTCAACTTTCTCATCTCTCTTTGCAGAAGACTTGCATTTCATGGCCTCCTTTTTCTTTAGAAACTAAGCTGGTAGCAATTCTGGATGCAAATCCCAACAATTTGCCTCCTCATGTCCTTTCTTATGAAAAAAATAACAAGATACCCAAGAGCTATCACTGGAAGACTATTCGTCCTTTTCAACATAGCCCAAACCTTCATATCAAGGTCTCTCCTTTGCCTCAATTGCATGGATAATTCCATGATTGTTCATTCCAAGGCCTCCTCCCTTGTAACCCATCTTGGACGAGAGCTTTGTTCCTATGCCTTTGCTATGCTTCTCAAAGGCTGCAAAAGAGCTTAAATCAACATTTTCATGTAAAGAAAGTGCATGTAAATGTTTACCATTTTCTTTCAAATGCAAGACAAAGATGCTCTTAAACTCTTTCCTAATTCTTGAGGTGTCTTCTTGGACTCTTGGTATTTATTCTTTCATCTCCTTGAACTTTGGCACTGATAGAACCTCAACCTCAACATCATGTGGACAAAAGGTCCAGACTTGGCCATGTTCCTTCTCTGACGCACTTTCTATACTAGCCTCTTGTGGGTACTCATCCATCAACTCCTCCTTTTTCTCTGCTCTTGATGAAGCAGTGGAGGATGCTTCAAGGAAACCTCCTTATGTCCCTGGTACATAGGAGGCATCCTCCTTTTGCCAAGAGCCATAGGATTTATTATTGCCATGTCCACAAGCTTGCTTAGTATTGGAGGGATTATTTGCTGCTTTGGTAGAACAACATTAATCAGTTTATTCCTCGACAACATTCTACAACATGAGGCGCATCTTTTGCTTATCTTTCTCAACATCTTCAAGTAGTCTTTTGAGCTCCATGTTCTCTTGTTGGAGAAATGCAATAATTTCCTCTGAATCTTGGAGACCATCATTCTTTGAACTCATGTCCATGCTTACTGAAGCTTCAATTGCAATTTGAGGTAGAACTGGTGGTGGAGATTGTGGCAAACATGCTCTCCTACCCAAACCTTCTCCTCTTTTGAGGTTCAAACTTGTAAGCTTCACATTCACTTGCAAACAGTTAAATCCTTCTTGCACAAAGAAAACCAAGAGCTCTGATACCAACTTATTTTTAACCAATTTAATATTAATATTAATATATAATATTAAACTTATTTATAAATTAACTATAAATTTTAAGTTATTAAATTAACTATAAATCATAAGTTATTAAATTATATTATATTGATAAGTTAAATATTATTATTATAAATCAAAATATATCTTGTCAGATGAACTACACTATTTGTTAAATACTTAAAAAATGTATTCTAGAAAGGATAAATTAAATTAACTAATAATAATGTGAAATTAACTATAACTTATAATATAGTTAAAATTTAACTTGATCTCATTGGGAAATTAGTTAATTATAAACATTAAATACCTAATTAACTAGTTAAACTTATTTTGATCAATTTAAATATTTAATTCGGTTAATTAGTTTAAAATTTAACACTTTAAATTAAACTTAATTTAAAGGGTTAAATACTTAATCTGATTGGTAATCTTAATTAGTTTTGAAAGTATGATGATGGTAATGATGAGGTGCTCAAAAAGTAGCTCAAAATTCAAAGTTTCTGGATCGGTGTGGAACCTAGATGACCGCGTAGTTCTCATCATCCTAAATTCAACGCAACTCGTTTCACGCGAAACAGACATCATATGCTCCCAAAATCATGTTTTGATCACTTTCCTAAATAGGCAAAATTTTGAAAAAAAATGACAGCCCAATCAATTGTTTGTACAACTGACGTGGCACTAACTGGGAAGGTGTATGTGGTAGGTTGATTGGTCCACAATCTCATCAAATTGTATTGTGCCAAGTGGCACATTCTCCTTGGTGCAATTTGGTGATTTGTGATTGGGAGGCTGGTGGCCAACCATGAGCTGACACATGGCCCAGCCAGGGTCCACCATGTCGTAGCCCAGAGGCCACCAAAAATTATGGGTCAAAGTCCAGGCAGCAATAGCGAGGGACAAACCCTGAACCACACAACACAAGTCCAAAGCATCAACAATCGCGCCATGCATGTAGTTCTTAACTACACAAGAACTTTGCTCCTATTTAAATGTCTTAAACATGCCATTTCTGGGGAGGCACCACTCCCATATAACCACTAGCAAGCGGTGCAGGCGCTCGGTCGGGGAGGTCAGGCCAGTGGCCTTAGCCCCAGGCACGTGGCCCCCATATGGCCCAGATTTTTCAGAATTAATACCTTAGAGGCCAAATTAAGGCGCCCACAATTTGTGCCAGTTTTTGGGCAAAATGACGCTCCATTAGCACATTCTGGGGTGAAATTGTGGGTTAGGTACCAGATTTTGCGGAGTTTGTAGAGTGAATAGCAGCCAAACTTGGGAAAATCATAACTTGATGAGTTTCTGACCAAATCAAGAGCAGAAAAAGGCTACACATGTATTTTTTGTCATTCTGGAGCCATTTGAATAGGTTTCAGAGCTTTCTGAGCATTGTAAACTAATGTATTCACATTTTCTAGCATAATAGAGAGGGTCGAGCCATTGGAAGTTGGACCAAGGAGGCGTAGCCCAAGAGGGGTGAAATCCTTCATCATGTGTTGCTGTGATATTATTTATGGTGATATTTATGTTTATTATATGTTGTTGTTCAATCATTTTTTTATGTTAATTTGCACATAAAAATTACATAAAAACACTCAAAAATCATGTTTTAAACTTGCAAATAATTTCATGGTTCCTTAAGCATATTTAACATATTCTTAAAAGGAATTTTAGCATAGATTACTCATTTTCCCAATTAGATCAAGTTTGGTATCAGAGCTCTTGGTTTTATTTCTGCAAGAAGGACTTAACTATTTGCAAGTGAATGTCATGCTTACAAGGTTGAAGCTCAAGAGTGGAGAAGGCAAGCTGGTTAAAAGTCCTGAAGTTGGGTTAAGGAGAAGGAGTGCAAGGTTGCCACAATCTCCACCACAATTTCTTCCTCAAGTTGTTGTTGAGACTCCAGTGAGCATGTCTCATGAAGTAGAACCTACAAACATGACAGAGGATGAGAAGGTCTTTAGGAAGGCTTTCTTTGATATGAAAGAGATGGTGAAGTTCCACTATGAAGAGAGGAATACCAGATTGCAAGGTGAAAGCTCCAAGCCTCCCAAAGGAGAAGTTTCTTCAGGAGGAGGAGGTAATGGAAATGGAGGTAAACCTCCACCCTCTCCACCATCTTCTTCATCTTCTTCTTCACAAGCATATTCACCCCTCTTCCACTAATACAACCATTACTCTTACTCACCAACATACCTCAAAAGGAACTGATAAATCACCCTTGTTAAAACTTGATGTTAAATTTGAACTACCCGTGTATAATGGCGAAGTGAATGCAGAGAAACTTGGAAATTGGGTTCGTCTGTTGGAGGTCTATTGTAGAATTCAAAACCTTCAAGAGGATGACAAAAATATTCAATGAGCTTCCTTGAGGTTGGAGGGTGCAACACTAGTATGGTGGGTATCAAAGACACAAGAAGAGATAAAATAACACAGTAATATCTCAATTTCTTTGTCTATTTTCATTGTTGCAATTAAACGACAATTATACCCTCTAGCTTATATGCAGAAATCCATCATGAATTGGCAAAACTTTAGACAACTTAAAGGTCAAAATGTTCAAGACTACACCCAAGAATTCAGAAAAAGGTCTCTAATGTTAGTTGTAGATTTGCAATCACATGACACATTGCTTAAGTACATAGGGGGATTACACATTTACATTAGGCATACTATCCTTATGTTTAATCTCAATAATCTAGATGAGGTGTGTGTGCAAGCCACTCATCTTGAGGAAAGAGGGAAAAACACTCCAGAAGAGGGTAGTAAAAACTCATTCAAGGGTAAATAAAAAGAAAATGGCTTCAAAGGAAAGAAAAATGCATCCATTAAAAAGGAAGGAGAGAAAACAATATGTAAACATTGTTCCAAAGAGGGTCATGATGAAGCTAATTATTGAAAGCTTCAGCCTAAGATGAGGCCTAAGAAATTCAACAACAAAGGAAAAGAAAAGATAGTTTCCAACATTCAAGAGGATTTGGGATCCGATTCAGGTAATGAAATTAAAATTACATCCATCGGTATAAAATGAAAATAACGCATTGCTAACACTAGTATATCAAATTGTCACACTAGCACTTTGAACGAAGAAACAAGGATTGAATTATTTCATGTGAGGGTAATCTCAAAACATATAAAAATCGACACATTATTTGATAGTGGGTCTCAAGCCAACTTGATATCTGATGATTTAGTTAAGAAACTTAATCTTCAAACCATTTTACATCCCAAGCCATATCCATTGGGTTGGATATGCAAGGACACAAACTTACAGGTTATAAGAATATGTATTCTTTGGTTTGCAATCACATCAAAGTTCATTGACGAAGTTGAATTAGATGTTGTACCACTTGATATTTCAGGAATTGTTTTGGGTAGTCCTTACGACTATGATAGAAAAGAAATATTTTGTCGTCATGAAAACAAGTACCACTTTTTCAAATATTGTGTGGATTATATTGTGAGACCTCATCAAGAAACTAAATCTTTCATTGCTTAAACCAGGGAATTGCAAAAATTGAATATAAGGGTAAAATATATTCCAGAGGATCATAGAATTGATGTGTTCATAGGGACTTTAAAGGATAACATCCAACATGAGGTTTGCCTTTGGGAACCTGATTCATTGGAGAAGACATTTAAGTTGCCAAGAAAAATTGAAAGCAAAATTATGGCAACAAGGAAGCCTACCACTCACAACTATAAAGATGGAAGTGTTGCTACCCCTAGCCTTCCACAACCTACAAGGTTGACACCACAACAATTGGAAGAAAAAAGAGAAAAAGGGCTTTGTTATAATTGTGATAGCAAATACACTAAAGGTCAAAAGTGTGCTAAGAATAAATTATCTTACATAGATTATGAAGAGGAGGAAGAAAAGGAACAAGAAATGTCAAAAGAAGAATATATACACTAGGAACCAACCCTCAAGAAAAAATAAATTAATCCAACCATATCTTGTAATGCATTGGCAGGAATTACCACTCCTCAAAATCTCAAGATAGAAGGATATATCAGGAAGTAAAAGGTAATAGTGTTGATTGATTTAGGTAGTACCCATAATTTTATTCATTGTAAGATATCCAAGGAATTGAATTACTTCCTATCTCGAACAACAGAGTGTCAAGTGATGGTTGCAAATGGAGGAACCATAAATTGCTCTAGAAAGTGCCATAATATCAAGATATCCATTTGATAATATGTATTGAATAGTTCAATGCTTTCGATTCCAATGGGTGGTGCTGATGTTGTACTAGGAGTCCAATGGCTACAATCTTTGGGTATGATAGATTTTGATTTTCAAGAACTTTTCTTGAAATTTTTTTGGGAAGGAAAGGAAGTTGAATTAAGGGGTATCACAAGGAAACCAAGAAAGATAATAAACTCTAATAGCATGACAAAGCTTATAAAGAAATAACAATGGGGCGTAATTTCAAAATTAGGTTCACTAGAGGTTCCCACATCGAAATCATCTATTTCTCCAGATATCGAAAACCTTTTGGACAATAATTCCAAGGTATTTGATACTCCCAAAGGCCTCCCACCTATTCGTGATCATGATCATTCTATTCATTTGATTATAGGATGTGTTCCCCCAAACATCAAGTCTTACAGATATCCATATTCCCAAAAGAATGAAATTGAATGTATGGTTGCAGAAATGCTAGAGGATGGTATAATTCAATGTAGTCAAAGTTATTTCTCTACTCCAGTAGTATTGGTACATAATAAGGATGGATCATGGATCATGTGTCTGGATTATAGGGAGCTCAACAAGCTCACTATTAAAAATAAATTTTCCATTCATGTCATTGATGAATTATTGGATGAATTATATGGAGTAATTTACTTCACCAAGTTGGATCTTCATTCAGGATATCATCAAATCAAAATGAATATTGAAGACATTCCAAAAACAACATTTAAAACTCATGAGGGTCATTATGAATTTTTCGTCATGCCTTTTGGCCTTACCAATGTACCTTCTACATTTCAAAGTTTGATGAATTCCATTTTCAAACCTTCCTTAGAAAATTTTTGTTAGTATTTTTTGATGATAAACTAATCTACAAGTAGTCTTGGAAGGATCATGTTCAACATGTTGATAGGGTGCTTAAACTATTGGAGGAGAAACAATTATATGAAAAAACCTCCAAATGTTTCTTTGGAGTACAA